>JAJONR010005923.1:0-31783 GCA_029582245.1 Solanum etuberosum | reverse complement strand
TATTCAAATAAGTGATCGCAATAAGATTTCGAAACCAACATTACCCATATCAAGAGTTATTGTGAGTCAAATAGACCCAAACATCCAATTCCAAAAATGAGGTTTAAATTTGGAAATTCATACAAAATTGTGTTACCCAAAATATTTGGAAACCATCAGTAAAAACCATTTTGAAAGTAGAGTTGTAATCAATCACAAATCATCATTTCTCTTAAAATCCAAGTTCTTGAGAACCTTCCAAACCTTGAAGTTGAAAATCCTTAATTTGATGTTGAAAACCACAAATGATAATTAGGAAATGAAGATTTAAGTTCATAAAGACTTACCTAAAAGATTTCCCACGAAAAATCTCCTTTACATCGCCTCCCAAGAGTTTCCAAGACTCAAAAATGGTGAAAATAGGGAAGAATCCCGCTTTGAGAAAACATTCTGCCAGCCAACTTTAACTTTTTGCGATTGCGATGACCAAGGTTTCGCGATCGCATTGAGTTAAATGCTCAAGTCATTTAATTTAACCATCGCGATAGCTCTTCACGCGGTCGCGATGATAAAAAAAAATAACACTACACTATTACGACGGCCATCCACGTGAGCGTGATGCATAGAAACACATTTCTTCGTGATCGTGTTGGTTTACCTTGTGATCATGATGAACAAGTTATCATGCATCAGATACACCAACCAACAACATCACTTACACCACAAACATTCTCAAATAGACCTTCGAGATTCATTCGGAACCCTGAGTACCCAAACTAGATTTGCTACCCAACTAAACTTGACGTTTCAGACTCAATGGAACCATTGGAACATGAATCTAAGCTCTCCTTTACCCGAATTTGTGAAGGTCACAATAAACTAACTTAACACTCAAAAAGATCAAACTACCCTCGAAACCTCTAAAAAATCAACTAAAATCTCACCTAGGTCTTAAATCATCTCCCGAATCCACTGGAACCGTAAAAAATCTGATCTTAATATCCAAACTTCGAATTTTTATCAAAGTCAATCCTTAGTCTAAAATCACCTAAACTTTCAACTCAAACTCTTAAAACAGCCGCAAACCTGAAATCGACAACTCCCCTAGATCAAATTCAACATTCTGGAGCTGATGGAAGTGACAAAATTTCATTTTGAGACTCGACACTCTGATTGTTACCAAATACCACTTTTAACCACTTAAGACCTTCCAAAAACTCTCAACTTCTAAAAATCATAACTTTTCAATCAAATTTCATAACCAACTCTATAAACTGATAAGAAAAGACTTGGGGTAATTATTGAGAGGGGTAAAATGGTAATTTAATATAAAAAATCTAAAAATAACCTGTTGGGTCATTGCAACTAGTTTCATTTATTGCTCCAAAAAAGGCTAGGGAGTTGGCATGAATATTTTGAAAAATAATAGGTTTGTTGATAGCGCTAGTGATGACCTGGTATTCGTGTATGTTAATGTGGTAGAGGGGTTAGCCTATGATTGTACATTATTGTGACATCATAGGTAGGTTTGGAAAGCCCTAGGGTGGCGTAATTGAGGGGTACAAGAATTAATATGCATAATCATGTTTTTTACCTGAAAAAGGTATGAGCATGTGAATGGAGAAGTGGGGTGGTGTAACTTCCATATTTCATGAGTTTTCTGATTTTCTACATTATATTATACGGTAGGCTCGGATCAACCGTTGATGCCTACCAGTATGTGTTGTTTGTATTGATGCTACTCTTGGTATGCCACTTGGTCTAGTTTGGTTGCAGGATTAGTGATGTTTCATAGATGCAGATGACGATGATCTCCAACACCTTCCATGTTCCTTTTCTTATGGTGGGAGCTATGTCATACTTTTCTTGTATAAATTGTACCTCTTTAGTAGCTCTTATACTTTTTTAGACTAGTTTCTTGGGGGTGTTTTTTAGTCTTTTTAAAAAGGTTTTATTAAAGTTTTATTCTTCTTAAGGTTATGAGGTTAATGAGCTTCATAGTAAATCATTTATTTTTCCACATGTTTTAATCATGTTTGGGTGGTAAGGGTCTTCCTATCTAGGTGTTAGAATAGGTGCTCGCACAGCCCGATGGATTGGGTTGTGATAAAATACAAAGGCAAGAAATGACCGCGAGGGTCATTACAAATAAATATTTCTAAGGATCTCCATGTTTATTGGTTCTTAATTTATAGTTCAAAATATTTTCTTCCACTACAGAGCTACGTAAATATAATTTTTTTTATTATTTTCATAAATATTAAGAGTTCAGTACTAATGAGCTTCCTACTTATTCTTCTATTAAAATATTTTATTCCTTATTGTTTTAACCTTAAAAAATTTCTCAAAATACAATCAATTTTAGAAGACTGCTACCTCAAATAAGCATGGAAATTTTCTATTGTTGCGTACTCTTGTAGGTTAAAATGGTATGTGTGACATCTTAGACATGCAACCACTCATTAAAAGTTTATCATATACAACAAAACTTTGAAATTCCGTATTCAAATTGTTTATTAACCACATATATAATAAAATTCCTTATTTAAATTGTTTATTAACCTACTTGTGTTTCTTTTTCCTTTTTTTGCCATGTGAATTTTTTTCTAACTAATTAAATAATAATTTTAAGAAAACAGTAAATGAAAATTTTGTCTATTTTGAATCTTATAAGGAAAGGTTAAAAGTTTAATAAACATTTTGAAATAATTTTCCTCAAATAAAGAGTTGCATAAATATAATAGTTTTTTCATAAATATTAGGAGTTCGGTACTAATAAATTTCCTATGTATTCTCCTATTAAAACCTTTTTTTCTTATTGTTCTAACCTTAAAAAGATTGTCTCAAAATACAATAAATTTTAGAAGACTTCTACCTCAAATAAACATGAAAAAATCCTACCATAACCAACTCTTGTAGGTTAAAATGGAATGTGCAACATTTTTGACATGTAACAACTCATTAAAAGTTGATAATATACAACAAAATATTGAAATTCCTTGTTTAAATTGTTTATTAACTTATTTGTACTTCTTTTTTTCTTTTTCGTCATGTAAAATTTATTTTTACTAAATAATTAAATTATAATTATAAGAAAATACCAAATGACAATTTTGTCTATTGAGTATATTTTAATGAAAGGCAAAAAGTTCAATCGATATTTTTAAGGACCTTCATGCTTAATGGTTCTCAAGTTATAGAAGTCCAAAAACCTTTCCTCCAATAAAGAGTTTATGTAAATATAAAGTTTTTTTTATATTTTTCCATAAATGTTAGGAGTTCAGTACTAATAAGTTTCTTACGTATTCTCCTATTGAAACTTTTCCCCTTAGTGTTTTAACCTTGAAATATTATCTCATAAGACAATCAATTTTAGAAGACTTATATCTCAAATAAACATGAAAAATTTCTATCGTTGCCAACTCTTGTAGGTTATATAAGTACGTGCGGTGTTTTTGACATGCAATAGCTCATTAAAACTTCGTCAGATATAATAAAACTTTGAAAGTTCTTATTTAAATTGTTTATTAACCACACATTTCTAATAATTCCTTATTTAAATTGTTTTCTTATTTTCTTTAGTCATGTGAAATTTTATTTTTACTAAGTATTTAAATAACAATTGTAAGAAAATAGTACATGACAATTTTGTCTATTGTAGAATATTTTAGTGAAGTGTAAAAAGTTCAATCATCTCAGGTGCTTCATGCTTAATAGTTCTTAATTTGTAAAAGTTCAAAAACTTTTTCTCCATTAGAGTGTTACGTAAATATAAAAGATTTTTTATTTTTTTCATAAATATTAGGAGTCTAGTACTAATATGTTTCCTATTTATATCTTATTTGTTTGCACTTAATGAAGGTCTGAATCTTAATCATTCAGATTCAACCCATTAAGTGTGTTTGATTTTTATGTTTAAATATTAATTATTCAGATTTAACCCATTAAGTCCATTTATGTATTTTTATATATAAAAAACGGTCTCTTAATGGATATGAAAAGAGCTGAATGAATCCAATTTGTAGGAGAGTTTTAACAACATTCAAACTTATTTAATACACTTAAAAAAATCATGTTTCCTCTCTCTTTCTCTCATTGTGCGCTTGTTCTCTCTCTGCTTCAAACTTTCTTCCTTTCTTTTCTCAACCAAACACCAATTGTTTTCTCTTAAACTAGTAAGTTTTCATAAGGAAAAATTACCTAAATACACAACTTATTTTAATTACTATATTCTCTAAATTTCTCTACCATTTGAAAATATTACAAAATCTTTACTTTACGGGATGTAGCAGTCGAATACATCACTTTACCTGATGTATCGATCGGATACATCACTTTACGCGATGTATCGATCGGATATATCACTTTACAATGTATCGAGATGTATTCTATGTAGCAGGACATTACTTTATGTGATGTATCAGTCGGATACACAAGTTTACACGATGTATCGGCCGGATACATCATTTTAGGCGATGTCTCGCAACGTACGTGATGTATCAGGACGTTGAGTGATGTATCCGAAACTGAAATGTGATTATTCAGGATGTTGAGGGATGTATCTGAAACTGGGACACAATGTATCGGGATGTATCCGAAACTGGGACGCAATGTATCAGGATATTTTGGGATGTATCTAGATTCCACCAAATTTAAGGGATTTTTGTAATTTGGAAAAGAGTAGGGATAGGATGCAATTAGTTCTTAACACTATGCGATTTGTGTAAAATATACTTTTCATAATTTTTACAAGTATTTTCTTATATTAACATTTTTTGGGTGTATTGCTTTTTGTTAAGAACTCTTGTTGTAATAATATTTTTGGGTGTATTGATGTTTATCAGGAACTCAAGGTTTTTGAGTGAAAAAATAGTAGACATGATTAAAAACAACAACTATGTATACATATTTGAGGTCTCATATTAAAATTTTATTTTAGGCTATTAATTTAATAGCTTTGTGTATAATTGTTTTTGAAGATTCTACTATAACAAGAGTTCATGGTTGAAGTGCAAGTTGTATTTATCCCCATTATGGTGTCTCTTTTGTATTACTACTATAGATATAGCTACACCTGATGGAGTTGAAAATCTAATTGGTGAAAAAAATGATGGAGCTCCTAATAATTATACATCCCAATCTTCAGTAGTTTCGGTTGACTACATCCCAATCTTCAGTTAGTTTCAGCTGAAAGAAATATTTTGGGGACCTAGCTTTGAGGAATGTAAGGAAAAATTAGATGGACTTGGATGGAAAGAACTATTATATAGTACAAGTATTAGTATATTTTGTGAAAGTGACAGCTAGAAAAAAAAGTATGGATGACGCGAGGTTCACAAGTTAGAGAATTGGATTAAGGTCATCGAATTTTTTTTAGAAATTCTTTAATTTTTCTTATTAGCTAGAATATATGTTAGGTGTGGATTATGTGAAACCTTCTTTATTATTTTTTGACTAGTCTCTATCATACTTATTGAACTTTTTGATATCATATTATTCTTATAAAATATTTTTTATTCGTGATATATTTTCGTATGAATTTTTTTTTATGTTGAATTTCTTAAAAAAAATTATGTTACAATAATTTTTATTTGCATATCATATAGTGTAATTTTTTTTAATCAAATGTAAACATTTAAAAAAAAAATTTGTTGAAATGATTTTTTATGACAATTTATTGATATACTGTTTAATTTCATACATATTCATAATATTCAAATGTGTATTCAGATCTAGACATCTAGATCTTAATGCACATCTTAATATTCAAATGTTTATTCAACTCCACATCTCTTGATCTTAATGGAAAGAAATGAGATCTTATTCTCCTTTTAAAACCTTTTATTCCTTATTGTTCTAACCTTAAAAAATTCTCTCAAAATACAATGAATTTTAGAAGTCTGCTATCTCAAATAAACAAGAAAAAAATTTGTCGTTGCTAATCTTGTTTGTTAATAGGATACCTGTGAAGTTTTGGACTTGCAATAACTTATTAAAATTTCATCATATACAACTAAACTTTGTAATTCCTTATTAAAATTGTTCATTAACCACACGTATCTTAAAGTTTCTTATTTAAATTGTTTATTAACCTACTTGTGCTTCTTTGTCTCTTTTTTGCTATGTGAAATTTTGGTTTTACTAAGTAATTAGATAATGATCGTAAGAAAATAGTAAATGACAATTTTGTCTATTAAAGAATCTTTTATTGAAGTGTAAAAAGTTCAATCAACATTTCTTAGAACCTTCATGCTTAAGGGTTCTCAAATTATAGAAGTTCAAAAACTTTTCCTCCCCAAAAGAGTTACGTAAATATAAAAGATTTTTATTTTTTTCATAAATTTTAGGAATTCAATACTAATATTTTTCCTATTTATTCTTTTTAAAAAAACCTTTTATTCCTTATTGTTTTAACCTTAAAAATTCTCTCAAAATACAATCAATTTTAGAAGACTGTTACCTCAAATAAACTTGGAAATTTTATGCTATTGCTAAGTCTTGTAGGTTAAAATGGTACGTGTGACGTTTTGGATATGCAACAACTCATTAAAAGTTCATCATATACAACAAAACTTTGAAGTTCCTTATTTAAAAATTTTATTGATCATATGCAGGGCTGTTTTGACCATAAGGCCACTAAGGCAATCAGCTGGGGCCCCAAATTTTGTAGGGCCTCCAATTTTCTCTATATATCATGTATTGATAAATTTGAAAAAAAAATGGGTAGAAAATATATGGTGAAATGGTGTGATGGACCCTTATACTTGTATGAGTTTTTATTCTGGACCCTTTTACTTAACTTTTTGTCAATTGAACCTTTAAACTCAATTAAAATGAGACTTTGAAACCCCCTCCAATTATGTGTGTACCTCACTCTCCCTTATATTAATGACATGTCATATCCATGTCACATATATTAATGTCATGTCATTATTATTTTTATAAGTATTTTAATTATCAACCAAAAAAAAGTTAAAATTAAAGAAAAAATAGTAATAAGTTTTCTATTTAAAAAAATATTAAAATTGTTATTTCTCTCCCATTTCCCCACCTTCCCAAACCCAGAACCACTGTTAACCTCAATTCACCATCTCTACATACATTTCCTTAAGTTTTTTCTTCTTCGAGATTCAACTATGAAGCTCAAAGTCACAAGGAGAGGATTTTCACATTATTTATGGTCTACCTATCTGGTATTACATCTTGATAATTGGCAGTAACTAACTAATTAGAACTGGTTACATTTTTTGGATTTGAGATCTTGTGGCAAATTTTAGGGGCTTCCTCGAAGAAGAAGAAGAAGAGCACACATAGTAAAAAACAAAGCTCACCTCAGGAAAAAATTCTATTTGCTCTCCTCTCAATTTCTCTTCATCGTTCATCACTCAAACCACCTCATAACCACTAATCCACCATGGAAGACCCATAGTTATCGGAGAAAAATCACCATCAAAAACGATTATCATTGACGACAAATTTTCTTTCACCATTGAAACTTTCATTTACGTGCTAAAACTCACTAAAACACCCAGCCGTCTATGGAGGTTCAATAGACAAATTAAGAGAGATACAGCGGAAGGGAACTTTTATTTTTCTTTTTATTATTTAATTTTTTTAAAAGCAAATTCCTTGCTTCACTCGCTTCATGAGTGTGATACCATGCACTCTAAGTGATTCAGCAAAAGAAATGCCACGTAAGCTCGGTCAATAGTCAGAGGGGTTTAAAATTTTCATTTTATTTGAGTTTAAGGGATCAATTGACAAAGGGTTAAGTAGAGGGGTTCAGAATACAAACTCATACAAGTACTAGGGTCCATCGAACCTTTTTGTCAAAATATAATAATAACTTTTTACTTTATTTAATGTGGACGTCGTTGTAATAATTAAGAAATTTAATAGTGTTTAGTTAATTGTAACACCCTTTAATTTCTTAAGTGGTTACCTATTTTGTTGACTTATTTGTATCTTTAGGATTATCAAGAACAAACATTATTATTCTTACTTTTACCTTTTTTTTATTCCACTTTCTATTTTTATTCTCTCATTGTTGAATATTCTAAAGTCTATCAAACTGTCAAACCTTTTGTATTATGCAAAAAAATTGGTCAAACCTACTTTTAAGTCAGTTTTTAACTTCTGAAAGTGTTTGACAAATATAATAATAACTTAAAATAAGTTTTAAAAAAAGACTTATTAATAAGTTAGGAAGTGTTTGGTAAGGTTAAAAATCAAAAGTATCCCCCCCCCCCCCACCAACCACTTTTTATTTTTTGACTTAAAAAATCATTTAAATTTGACTTTTTATTTTTGACTTAAAAGCTACTTTTTTAAGTCAATCCAAACGGGCTCAAAATCTGTTGTTATGTGCTTATAAAAAGATTAGATTTGGTTTTTGGTGTATACTTTAAATTTCAAGCACTACAACAAAACAATACTATTTTAATATCATCGTATCAATTTATCAAATTCAACGCAACTATTTCAATATCATCATATAAACTTTTTAATTTTTTGAGCCATACTTTATTAAGCTAACTTTATATTGTATTTTCTCATTACAAATTTTCATTGTTTACTTTCTTAGTTCATAAGGTCTGCGTACATCTTACCTTCTCGAAATCACTTTATTTGTAGGATTACATTGAGTATGTTATAGTTATTCAATATATATATTATAACTAAAAAAAATAAGGTTTCTCTATGAAGTTTGGCTTTAGCCCCCAAACTTGTTGAGACGGCCTGACCTTATGCATCTTAAAATTCCTTATTTAAATGGTTTATTAACCTACTTGTGCTTCTTTTTCACTTTTTTGCCATATAAAATTTTATTTTTACTAAATAATTAAATAATAATTGTAAGAAAATACTCCTGACAAGTTTATCTATTATGTATATTTTAATGAAAGGTAAAAAATTTAATCAACATTTTGAGGACCTTAATGCTTAATAGTTCTCAATTTATAAAAGTTCAAAAAAAATCTCTAATAAAGAGTTACGTAAATATAAAAGTTTTTTTAATATTCTTTTTCATAAATATTAGGAATTCAATACTAATAAGTTTCCTACGTATTCTCCTATTAAAACTTTTTTCCTTATTGTTTTAACCTTAAAATATTGTGTCGGAATACAATCAATATTAGAAGACTTCTACCTCATATATACATGAAAATCTTCTATTGTTGCCAACTCTTGTAGGTTAAAATGGTAAGTGTGAAATTTTTGACATGCAATGTAACGACCTGATTCCATCGTTAGGGAAAAGCAAATGGGGAAAGAATTGGGGTCAGAAAACTGTTTAGTAGTAACTTGGAAATTCCTAGCCTAGTCCAGATTTGGACAAAATCTAAGTCAGTGAGGTCTAGGGAAATCTGGTAATGAATGAAAGATCTAATTACAAATTTTATCACATGAGTAGATAACTAAGATGTTAAGGAAACCGTACGACTTTACAGAATCAAATTCGGGGGAGTGGAACTCCCGAAACTGATCTTAGCGTGAACGGTTTGTTTTTGAATGCCATGGGTTAAAGGTGTGTTGTGAAATGGGGGTTTGAAACTCTAATTTTGATGTTCTGTCTCCGCGCAAGCCGCCAGAGCGGGATTAGTGCCGCTAGAGTGGCGCCACTGTAGAGGGATGGGTCGCGAAATAAGTCGGTATTAAAACCCAAAAATGTTATTTTTCTGCATGTTTCGTTCTTGAGAGCTAAGGGACGACCCAGGGTTATTTCTTGAAGGTTTTCCATGACTTTTGGTGCTAAAGGTAAGGATCTTACTCCCCTAATCCATTTTTCAATCCGTAGAACATAAATTCATGCGTAATTATCGTTGGGGGAGGACTTTGACCTGAAGTTAATGGTGGAAAAAGCCCTAAGTTGGGTATTGGGATCATGGGTTTGGCCTAGGGTTGATAGTGTTGATTATAATCTGGATAATTAGACCTTAATTATTAATCCCCATATTGAATTGTTTGTTTGTAGACCTAGAGCAATCGGAAAGAATCTGGAAAGGGAAGAATCAAGTTTCTTAGGAGGATTCAAGCTTTGTTCGAGGTAGGTGATGGTTGTGATTTCATGTTGGTGTGATATATGTTTGTAATTGCTTCATTGTAATGCATGTATGTATGCAAATATTGCACTATTGATCACACCTATTGTAAATGAATCAACACTTGATTGTATGATTATGAGAATATACATTGTGATTGTGATTGTGGTATGTTGAATGGATCGGGTGTCACGATCTGACACACTAACTGGGATCAGATGTCACGTACCGACATACATATTGGAACGGGTGTCACGATCCGACACACTAACTGAGATCGGATGTCACGTACCGACATACATATTGGAACGGGTGTCACGATTCGACACACTAACTTGGAACGGGTTTCACGATCCGGCACACTAACAGTTTGGGTATGGGTTCCATGAGAGGACCATTGAATTGGGTTCCATGAGAGGACCATTACTTGTTATATATATTTGTATTATTGAAGAATGTTGAATTGTACATTGATCCTGAAATGATGACTGATATTGTTTATGTTCGGTATATGCCTGCTTATGATGTTGTAATGACTTATATATGTTTCACTTATTGGGATAGCCGCGTGATCCTATCAGTACACTGTGGTTGTGTACTGATATTGCACTTGCTTGTTCTTTGTTGAGTACAGGGCATCTTCAAGCGGCTATTGATAGACCTCAGCTAGGTGACTATTGAGCGTGACCGGATTCAAGGGTGAGCCAGTTCTTTCAGGTTGCCATGGATCTCTCTAGTTTAAGTCCACTCTTTTCGGACTCAGACTATTTGTTTAAGGTGTTTGTTTATTTTCGGGGTTGTGCCCCTTGTCGTTAGTAGAGTTTTGGTACAATGACTTTCAGGTTCTAGGGGTTGTTCTTCCGTATTAGTTTGGCTAGTTTATTTAAACCTTTGAAGTTTATGGGAACTCTATATAATTTCTACATTTAAACCTGCTTCTATATCTTTAAATGTGTAGTTACTTGGGTTAAGTTTATTAGTTGGGTTGTAGTAACGGTTCTCCCACCGGAAGGTTAGTGTGGGTGCCAATCACAACGGTCTGGGTTGTGACAAAGTTGGTATCAGAGCCCTAGGTTCGTTGATCTCATTGTACCAAAATGAGTCTAGTAGAGTCTTGCAGAACGGTACGAAGACGTCTGTACTTTTCTTCGTGAGGCTATAGGACTTTAGGAAAAACTCACTTCTTTCTACTCCTTCGTGCTATGACTTGAATCCAGTTGGTATCTGAGTGATACAAATTGGTATCTTCCTCTTTCACTCTATGGTCCGAACGAGAGCAACAAAAGTGGTAACACCATCACTAGAAAGAGAGGATGTGTATAGATTACCGATAGTTGAATAAGGTCACCATTCGGAACAAGTATCCACTTCCTTGGATAGATGATCTTGTGACCAGTTGCAGGGTGCATCAGTTTTCTCTAAGATTGATCTAAGGTCTGGCTATCATCAGTTAAAGATTAGGCATGAGGATATACCAAAAAAGGCATTTAGGACCCGCCATGGGCGCTATGACTTTCTAGTTATGTCGCTTGGGTTGACAAATGCGCCTGCAGCTTTCATGAGTTTAATGAATGGTGTGTTCAAACCATTTTTTGATTCGTTTGTTATAGTATTTATTGATGGAATTTTAGTTTATTCTAAGAGCGAGGAAGAACATGTTGACCATCTTCGTATAGTTTTGAGTATCCTTGGGAGACAAAAATAGTATGCTAAATTTTCTAAGTGTGAGTTTTGGTTGACTTCGGTTGCCTTTTTGGGGCATGTAGTTTCAAGGGAAAGGGTGATGGTAGATCCCTAAGAGATTGAAGCAGTCAGGAACGGGGTTCGACCTAGTTCTGTGATTGAATTAGGAGTTTTGTGGGGCTCGCTAGCTACTACCGTCGCTTGTGAAGGGATTAAGGTCAGATTTGCAGATGCTAGTTTATAGGTGACAATATTTAAGAAGTTTTGGTAAGGGACGGTTAGATAAGGAACATCATTACTTCGAAAAATGCATTTAGTATTGTTGTCATAACATGTATGGGTTGTTTAGCGAATGATGAAATTAAGTTATGCCAATTGAGGTTAGAAGTTATGCTACAATTTCATGGATTGATTGTATATCAAGGAGGTTCAGGATACGACTGCTCCAATAGCACAATGTTTACTGGGTTAAGTTATTAAGTGTGTTAAAATTATGGAGAACCTGGGCATATGAGGAGAAAATCAGCGAGGCCATGGAGGCCAGGGAAATGGTAATGCATGTAGAGGAGTAGTGCAGCCAGGCGAGGAGGTTGCCCGTCAAGATGACAGGGCTCAGTTTTATGCCTTTCCGGGTAAGACCGAGGCTGAGGTGTCTTATGTAGTGGTCATAGGTACCCTATTTATTTGTGACCAGATGGCTAATGTGTTGTTTGATCCGGGGGTTCTACTTATTCTTATGTGTCCGTTCAGTTTTCCTTGGGATTTAATATGATTTGTGATGTACTTGATGCCCCATCCATGTTTCTACGCCAGTTGAAGAGTCATTCATAGTCACCCTTGTATATCGTGTTTGTCCTGTTGTGTTTATGGATTTTCAGACTTGGGTTGATTTGGTTATGCAGGATATGACTGACTTGATATAACCTTAGGCATGACTTGGTTGTCCCCCTATTATGTTGTGCTTAATGGTAATGCTAAGTCGGTAACTCTAGAGATCCCGGGTAGGGAAAGGTTAGAGTGGGAAAGGGGTACAAGCCTAAGTCAGCTAAGGTCGTATCTTTCGTGCGGGGTAGGAAACTGGTGGGGCAGGGTTGTTTTGCTTGTTTGTCTCATATTTGGGATGTTGAGGTTGAGTCTCCTTCTATTGAGTCTATTCCTGTAGAGTCTGAATTTAGAGGAGTGTTTCCTACTGATTTGCCTGGTATGCCTCCGGATAGAAGAAGGATGGTGGTGTGAGGACTGGTGATTTTATCTTAAGCCATAAAGGAGTGGATTGATATCGTAATGACAAACTTATGGATAAAGAAAGTCCCAATGAGTATACTTGGGTGAATGCAATTGAAGATGTTAGTAAGAAAGTGCGTATAAATTGGGTTAGTCCTTTGAATTTGATGAGTATACCTGAGTTTGAGGTGTCATGTCGATGAAAAGGTTGACTTCGTAGCGATAGCCAGGGCTGACTGAGCATAATGGTAATAAGAGTTCGTGATGGATTGTGAGGGGATGCAACTATATAATAATAGTGTTGGTTAAGCAATTTTTTTATAGTAATTACGACTTGCGAGTATCTAAGGTTGTGATTTTCTAATATTTGGTGAGTAACGTAGTTGTATGGAAAGTTTTAAGAGAGGGTAGGACACCACTCGAATAGAATTTAAAAGAGTTACAGTCATAATGAAGGAAAAATAGTGGGATGTAGTACAACCTTTAGAGAGAGGCAAGGGCAAGAATATTTTATTGATTGCAAAGGCTAAAGAGATATCTTCAGAGGGGTAGATAATTGGGTTCAGAGACGCGTGATTTCATTCGTTTTGCAGTGACTATGGTAATAGTGTCACAAGTCCGTCAGATTGGTTAAAAACTATTGGAAAAGACGTGAGAAATGAGGGTACAGACATTAGCTCGAGTGTGATGATAAGTGCTTTGTTTTGTTTTGAGTTTAGTAATGAGTACGATTGAATTATTAGCGAAAGATATTGTGAGATCGATGCAGATGTGATCCATGATAATGCGAAGATCCTTGAATTCATAAAAATCTTCGAGGTATAATCTAATGTTGATAGATAAGGGGATTGTGTTATACAGTTGAATTTACAATTCAGATTTTTTCATTGAAAGTCTACATTCGTGGTGATATATTTTGTCAAGGTATGAATTTTTCAGGTGAGGAATGATCAATTGTATCAGGCATTTAGCATTTAAAAGGACTTACACCTGGGTTGAGTCGTAAAGTTGATTACTGTTGATTGTTAAAGGACCTAAGAAAGGTTTTCATTTAAAAAGTGTTGGTTTAAAGTAAGGTAAATGGTCGGAGTTGTTATGATGGTTGTTAGTATTGAGAGTGTGGGCTTCAGTGGAAGGATGTGAGGAGTATGTGGAGTCAAGTGAATGGAAATGGTTGGTATCAACTCTTCAGAGGAAAACCTTTTGTGTTATTCGATAAATTCTTATGTGACCATCTATTTCATTTTTGTACATGGTTGTGAGGGTAATGCACTAGCTATGCTCACGCGTGTTTTCATTTTGTGGGTGGATCTCTAGTGGTGGATCAGGTGTACCGATCCTGCGATGTTCTCTTGGTTGAGTGGGATGATTTGGAAAGATGTGGTTATTTCAGATGACTTATATGGTGTTGTCTTGGAGTTGTTAAAGTATTCCAGTGGTTTTACATGTACCACCTTGCTTATGAGAGTTTATAGAAGTGCTACCATGCGTATTTATGGTTGTCCAACAATCTTAATATTCATCTAGTCGTCGAGGTCATATATCGATTATGTGTGGTTGAATGTGAGGATCATTTGGGTCCAGTTCTACTGTTCTTAAGAGGTAATCTACAATTACTAAATCTAACATTTCAATAGTGTTGTTGGAGGGTTTGTATGCTTGGACATATCCCTCGATGAGTATCTGATGTCTAAAGATTAATTTTTTATAACTTAAGCTCATGGAAATTTATGTTGTGAGAAGGAGATGTTGATAAGAACTATGATTGTTTGAGTATTATGAGTGTGTGTTGGTTGGTTCAGGTCCACCTCTAATTGTAGCGAGTATTGATTTAGAATTTTATCATGGTTATGTGAGAAAGGATTCGTCCTGATGTTTGTGTCAAGTCCTTGATAACATGTTGCAGACATGTGTACGATCAACTTTGGTGGTTATCGGGAATAGCTTTGTTGTTAGTTAAGTGTACATACAACAATAATTATCACTCGAGTATTGTGATGACTTCATTGAGGCATTGTATGGAAGGATGTGTAGGTATTCAATTGGTTGGTTTGGGGACGGAGATTATATCATAAAGTGAGACTCGGTTTTGTTAAACAAGACCTTCGGTATGAGGAAGAACCGGTTGAAATTCTTGATCGCGATGTCCGGAAGCTAAGGACATGCGAGACAAGTATCCCCAGTTGTTTAGCGATTCAGGTACTACTATACCCTTACTTTAACCAGTCTTTTCCTAGTTGATCACTCGGGGACGAGTGATGGGTAAATTGGTATCTATTGTATCGACCTAATTTCGTCGTTAGGAAAAAGCCAATGGGGAAAGAATTGGGGTCAGAAAACTGTTGAGTAGTAACTTGGGAATTCCTAGCCTAGTCTAGATTTGGACGAAATCTGAGTCAGTGAGGTCTAGAGAAATCTGGTAATGAAGGAGAGATCTAATTACAAAATTTGATCACATGAGTAGATAACTAAGACGTTAAGGAAACCATACGACTTTACGGAATCGAATTCAGGCGAGTAAAACTCTCGAAACTAATCTTAGCGTGAACGGGTTGTTTTTGAATGTCATGGGTTAAAGGTGTGTTGTGACATAGGGGTTTGAAACTCTAATTCCGAAGTTCTGTCTCCGTGCAAGCCGCCAGAGCGGGATTAGTGCCGCCAGAGCGGGGCCGCTGTAGCGGGCCAGTCGCGAAATAAGTCGGTATTAAAACCCAAAAATGTTATTTGTCTGCAAGTTTCGTTCTTGAGAGATAAGGGACGACCCAGGGTTATTTTTTGAAGGTTTTCCATGACTTTTGGTGCTAAAGGTAAGGATCTTACTCCCCTAATCCATTTTTAATCGATTGAACGTAAATTCATGTATAATTATCGTTGGGGGAGGACTTTGGCCTGAAGTTAATGGTGGAAAAAGCCCTAAGTTGGGTATTGGGATCATGGGTTTGGCCTAGGTTTGATAATGTTGATTATAATCCGGATAATTAGACCTTAATTATTGATCCCCGTATTGAATTGTTTGTTTGTAGACCTAGAGCAAGTGGAAAGAATCTGAAAAGGGAAGAATCAAGTTTCTTAGGAGGATTCAAGCTTTGTTCGAGGTAGGTAATGGTTGTGATTTCATGTTGGTGTGATATATGTTTGTAATTGCTTCATTGTAATGCATGTATGTATGCGAATGTTGCACTATTGATCACACCTATTGTAAATGAGTATGAATGAATGATTGTATGCCATGAATCAATACTTGATTGTATGATTATGAGAATATACATTGTGATTGTGGTATGTTGAATGGATCGGGTGTTATGATCCGACACACTAACTGGGATCAGATGTCACGTACCAACATACATATTGGAATGGGTGTCACGATCTGACACACTAACTAGGATCGGATGTCATGTACCGACATACATATTAGAACGGGTGTCACGATCCGACACACTAACTTGGAACGGGTGTCACGATCTGGCACACTAACAGTTTGGATATGGGTTCCATGAGAGGACCATTGAATTGGGTTCCATGAGAGGACCATTGACTTGTTATATATATGCGTATTATTGAAGAATGTGGAATTGTACATTGATCCTGAAACGATGACTGATATTGTATATGTTCGTTATACGCCTGTTTATGATGTTGTAATGACTTATATATGTTTCACTTATTGGGATAGCCGTGTGATCCTATCAGTACACTGTAGTTGTGTACTGATACTGCACTTGCTTGTTCTTTGTTGAGTACAGGGCATCTTCAGGTGGCTATTGATAGACCTCAGCTAGGTGACTATTGAGCGTGACCGGATTCAAGGGTGAGCCAGTTCTTTCAGGCTGCCATGGATCTTTTTTGTTTAAGTCCACTCTTTTCGGACTCAGACTATTTGTTTAAGGTGTTTGTTTATTTTCGGGGTTGTACCCCTTGTTCTTACACTTGTCGTTAGTAGAGTTTTTGGTACAATGACTTTCAGGTTCTAGGAGTTGTTCTTCCGCATTAGGTTGGCTAGTTTATTTAAACCTTTGGAGTTTATGGGAACTCTATATAATTTCTACATTTAAACCTGCTTCTGTATCTTTAAATGTGTAGTTACTTGGGTTAAGTTGATTAGTTGGGTTGTAGTAACGGTTCTCCCACCGGAGGGTTAGTGTGAGTGTCAATCACGACGGTCTGGGTCGTGACATGCAACAACTCATTAAAAGTTCATCATATATATAACAAAACGTTGAAATTCCTTATTTAATTTTTTTATTAGCGTAGTTGTGTTTCTTTTTTCCTTTTTTTTCCATGTGAATTTTGTTTTTACAAAATAATTAAATAAAAGAATAGTAAATGACAATTTTGTCTATTGTGAATCTTTTAATGAAAGGTAAAAAGTTTAATCAACATTTTTAAGGACCTTAATTCTTAATAGTTCTCAATTTATAGAAGTCCACAAAAATTTCCTTCAATAAAGAGTTACGTAAATATAAATTCCCCCCTCCCAATAAATATTAGGAGTTCAGTACTAATAAGTTTCCTACGTATTCTCTGTTTAAAACTTTGTTTCCTTATTGTTTTAACCTTAAAAAATGTCTTAGAATACAATCAATTTTAGAAGACTTTTAACTCAAATAAACATGAAATTTTTTACCATGGCCAACTCTTGTAGATTAAAATGGTACGTGTAACGTTTTTGACATGCAACAACTCATTAAAAGTTCATCATCTACAACAAGACCTTGAAATTCCTTATTTTAATTGTTTATTAACCTCTAATTGTGCTTCCTTTTTCCTTTTACCCCACGTATTTTTTTTTACTAAATAATGAAATTATAATTTTAAGAAAATAATAAATGACAATTTTGTATATTGTGAATCATTTAATGAAGTGTAAAAAATTCAATCAACATTTCTAAGGACCTTTATGCTTAATGGTTCTCAATTTATAGAAGTCCAAAAACTTTTCCTCCAATAAAGAATTACATAAATATAAAAGTTTTTAATTTTTTCCATATATATTAGGAGTTCAGTACTAATAAATTTCCTACATATTCTCCTATTAAAACTTCTTTTCTTTATTGTTTTACCCTTAAAAAATTATCTGAAAATAAAGTCAATTTTAGAAGACTTCTACCTCAAATATTTGGAGTTTAAATACTAATAAGCTTCCTACTTATTCTCCTACTAAAACATTTTACTCCTTATTATTTTAACCTTAAAATCTTTCAAAATACAGTCAATTTTAAATACCTGTTACCTCAAATAAACATGAAATTTTTCTAAGATTGCCAACGTTGTAGATTAAAGTAATACGTGTGACGTTTTGGACATGCAACAACTCCTTAAAAGTTCATCATATACATCTAAACTTTGAAGTTCCTTATTTAAATTGTTTATATACTAAGGTACTTGTGCTTCTTTTTCCCTTTTTTGCCATACGAAATTTATTTTTACTAAATAATTATATAATAATTTTAAGAATATAGTTCAATCAACATTTTTAAGGACCTTAATGCTCAATAATTCTCAATTTATAAAAGTTCAAAAACTTTTCCTCCAATAAAGAGTTACATAAATATAAAGTTTTTTTTTTTAATTTATAAATATTAGGAGTTCAGTACTAATAAGTTTCTTACTTATTCTCTTACTAAAACCTTTTATTTCTTATTGTTTTAACCTTAAAAAATTCTCTCAAAATACAATCAATTTTAGAAGGTTGCTACCATAAATAAACATGATTTTTTTTACTGGTTCCAATTCTTGTTGGTTAAAATAGTATGTGTGACATTTTAAACATGCAACAACTCATTAAAAGTTCATCACATACAATAAAACTTTGAAATTCCTTATTTAAATTGTTTATTAACCACTTGTATTTTAAAATTCCTTATTTAAATTGTTTATCAACCTACTTAGCTTGTGCTTCTTTTTCACTTTTTAGCCATGTGATTTTATTAAAAGTAAATGATTAAATAATAAATTTTAAAAATATTAAATGACAATTTTGTCTTATGTGTGTATCTTTTAATAAAATGTAAAAAATTAACTCAACATTTTCAAGGACCATAAAGTTTAATAGTTCTCAATTTATAGGAGTCCAAAAAATTTTCCTCCAATAAAGAGTTACGTAAATATAAAAGATTTTTCCCATAAATATTAGGAGTTTAATACTAATAAGTTTCCTACGTATTCACCAATAAGGGTTGTGGTGGATTGATAAGTACTCTTTCATTCATATTTAGAGGTCTTGGGCTCGAGTCTCCTTGGGTACAAAGTCACCTTTGTTAGGGAGTCCTTTACCCCCCCCCCCCCCAAATCGAAAATGGATCTAGACGTGCTCCAATATGGGTACCGGACACCGCGTGGGAAGCAAAAAAAAAACAATTTCATATGTATTCTACCTCAAATACACATGAAAATTTTCTACCTTTGCCAATTGTTGTAGGTTAAAATGATATGTGTGACATTTTTTACATGCAACAATGTATTAAAAGTTCACCATATATAACAAAACTTTGGAATTCCTTATTTAAATTGTTTATTAACCACATGTATCTTAAAATTCATTATTTAAATTGTTTATTAACCTACTTGTGCTTCTTTTTTCCTTTTTTATCATGAGAGTTTTTTTCCCGAAATAATTAAATAATAATTTTGTCTATTGTATAATCTTTCGATAAAACATAAAAAATTCAATTAACATTTCTAAGATCTTCATGTAATATATATATATAAAAATAAAAATAGATGAATAACATAGACAAAAATTAAACCATCAGAGTAGATGGCAAAAATTAAAGGAAAAATCACCCCACACATCTATTTAAGGCTTAATATTACAGCTTTTATATTTAATTTTTTTATTACTACTTATAAAGTATTTATTACAAGTATTAACAAATCAGTTTTAATTTATAAATTAATTAATTACATTTTATTAAGTAATTATATAATGTTATTATAACTAATATGTGAGAAAAATAACATTAATGAGAGAAAATCAGTTAATAATTATCAATTACACCTTTAAAAGGATTTTCTTAACTTATCACATGCCACCCCTTCTCCCACCCCCACACACCCACGTTTCTCTTTCCACTCACGGTCACTCTTTCTCTTTCAACTAATTCATTGTTCTTCTTCTCCATTCAAATGAAAACCTCCAAAAATCTTGTAGACACTGCGAAGAATCACAAAGGTCAATTCACAAACAAACATATCGAAGAATCAAAAAGTTCATCATACACCTAGAAAGATTCTGAGATTTATAGAGAATGTATCTAATGTTGAAATAGAGCCTCAAAGTTTTAATATTTTAACTCAAACTCCGCCTCCCAAGATGAATGCAACTCCGGCGAAGAAGAGTGTCACCCCTCCGAAGAAAGCACAAAACCCAGCGAAGGAGAAGAAACAAGAATCAAAGAAAATATCCACTCATCCAGATCAAAAGGGATAAAAAAGTAAAGGAAAAATGGTGGACCCAGATTTAAAGCAGATTTAAGAAAATACATATACATTTTATGACAAAGTCATACCATTATTATGTAAATATTATTTAATGATATATAACCGTATACCAATTTCATACCATTATTATACATAATTCTATATCAATTTCATGCTAAAACTAAACACTGACCAGATTTGTACCAAAAGAATACCAATTTCAAACCTATTGCAACTAGTAATTGTATTTTGTTAAATAAATTGTAACACCCCGACTTTTCGAAAAGTCTAAATTAACTCGTACCTTCGTGGAAAGACAAAGAGGGTGAGTAATAAATTAAGAATGATGTGGTATGTCATATTTTAAGTGTTCAAGGGTTTTATCTCAAGTTTTGAAGTTAGGTAAGAGGCAAAATAAAAGTTGGCGAAAGTTATCGTAAGTTCCTTTTTAAAGATTTCTCTAAAATTTGGGTCAAATATCTCGGAGGTTTTCTCCCAATCTATAAAGAGTTATGGGGCCCATGACCTATTAAATCGAAGGTCTACGAGTCTAGTTTCCAATGCATCAAACCTTTTGTTAAAACGACTTCATAATAGATAGATATTTGCGTTTTCGCGAGACTGTGCAAGTAGGTAGGTGAGGTGGGGCCCTAGGTCGGTGGAAATTTTTATATATCTTCTTCTCCGACTTTTTCTTCATTTTTTTAGTTACGAACTTGAAAACTTAGAAAATCCATTTTTAGGATCAACCAAATTATAGATTTTCTCGACATAAGTCCTTGACGAAAGTTGTTCTACGCGTTGATCTCGTCATCATGGTATAATTTATTTTATCAATTTCTTAGCATATCATACTTTGGTGTTGGGACAGCAAGGGTTTGGACATATTTTAAAGTTTTGAGGTTTATTACGAACTTAAGATCAAGGTAAGATCCTTCTTTCATCGACTCTAGCTTTGATAAGCTGCAAATAGCAATTTGCGACGGAAATACATATCTTTTATCAGATTATCGTGGTATCTTCTATTCTTGTGTGTTGATTATGGTCCTGGATTACTGTAGTATCGAGGGGGGTAGTGAGTAAAAGTCATTAGGCCACGTGAATTCAGCGAAAAAGGTATGTTAAGGCTATTCCCTTCTTACGGCATGTTTCCTTAAAACTTAGGAGCAATGTAATTTGGTTGTTATCGTTGTTATACTTGTAGCCATTATTGTTGATTGTTGGCTGCTCGAGTGGATATAATCTTCCCTTGTCAGGATTCTTATTCAGTTAGTAGCGTCCCTATGTTGGACACGACTTAGAGGCTATTCGTATAGTTGCTTATAGCTAAATTGCTCGCTTTTAACCTATTGGATTGTTATTGTTGCCCTTGGGGCTATTGTGGTTAGCTGCAGGAATGTGATCTATGCCTAGAAGGGTTATGAGTTTCCTACGGGGCTATATTGATGCCTAAGAAGGCTATGTGCTGCCTATCGGGCCATGTTGTTGCCTAAGAGGGCTATGTGTTGTCTATAAGATATACTGATGCCTAAGAGAGCTATGTGCTGCCTATGTGGCTATATTACTGCCTAAGAGGGATATGTGACTGCCTACTGGGCTATATTATTGCCTAAAAGGGCTATGTGACTGCCTACGGGGTTAGGGGACTACCGATAGGGGTATACAGACTGATTGGCACCTTCTGGGCTTATGGAGACCTGGGTAGGTGGTCTTGTGTGCTGTTTGTACCGGCCGAGCTTATGGGGGCTTGGTTAGGTTGTTGTTTTATTATTTTTGATATGTTTAGATTTAGGAGCAAGTCAGTACACTTATCTTATCCTTGATTTATTTATCGGATTACTCCTAGTATATTAAGATACCTGCTCATAGTCTATTGCCTTTCATACTCGGTACATTACTTCGTATTGATGCCCCATTGCCTGGAGGTACTGCATTCATGCCTGCAGGTCCCGATAGACGACCCAGTAGACCTCCTCAACAGCAGGATTGACTTCTATCCGGTTGGCTAGCCCCTTTCCTCCGGAGTTGCCAGAGTTGGGAGGTTTGTTAGCTTTTGTTGTAGATATTTTTATGGGTAGGCTAGGGCCCTGTCCCGCCAATCTTTACTACTCTTAGAGGCTTGCAGACTAGTGTGTGGGGTGTATAGCTACGTTATGGCCATGCTGGCCTAGTTTGTTGGTTTGTTGAAGCTTGTTGGCTATTTGATGTATTGTCTTAGTATATACCTGCTTTCAGTTTCGGTATAGAGATCATGGTGGCCTCGACGGCCCAATCAGGACTTCTGTGCTAGTTGGCTATTTCTTTATATGACCTCTTGGGAGTAGCTATTTCTTTTATAGATCTGTTGACAGGGGCCTTGCCGGCCGAGGGCTTAATTTTAAGCTGAGATATACTTGTTTGTTTTTTTGATTGCGTGTGGCTGCCATGCGCTAGTAGCAAATGATTCTGCAGGGTTAGCTCAGGCCTGAGTTTTGCCATTAGGATCCAGTTGCGCCCTTTGAGTTTCGGGTGTGACAAACTTGATATCAGAGCAACGTCGTATCCTAGGGAGTCTACAAGCCGTGTCTAGTAGAGTGTTGTTTATAAATGTGTTGTGCACCACATTCGATAAGCAAGAAGCTACCGGGGATGTTAGAATGACTTTCCTTCTTTTGCTCACCTCGTACTATAGAGTGGTGTCTTAAGGGTTGAGGTTTATGGCTTATTATTGATATTTGTATACAGATAGAGATGGCTGACACCAGAAAGACTACAGCTAGCCAGGGGCTAGATACAGCTGCAGGCTAGGGTACCGGCAAGGTTCCACAGGTGGAGGTAGCCCATTGTGAGCCCCAGGGGGAGACATCTTCTTAGCCCCCTAAGCTTCTCCACCGCTTCAGGAGCCTCCGAGGGCTACAGTACCCCCCGACTCCACCAACAGTACCACCTCTAGTTCCTCTTATCCCATCTGATCAGGATTTCAAGAGTGCAGTATGTATGTTAGCACAGTTAGTAGTTGCACAGCACCATCCAGTTGCGCCAGATGTTGTCGGACCTTCTTAAGGGCCCGGAATTTGAGAGTTCGTGAATTTCTTACCTTGAATCCTCCACAGTTTACAGGGACATATCATAGAGAGGACCCTCAGCACTTTGTTGATCAGCTTCATAGGATCTTCAGAGTCATGCATGCCTCAGTGACTGAGTCAATTGAGTTAGCAGCATTTCCATTGCGTGATGTTGCAGTATTGTGGTACGAAAGTTGGGAGAGATCTAGGGGAAAAGATGTATCTCTACCCACTTGGGATAGCTTTACAGAAGCTTTCATAGATCAATATTTGCCTCGAGAGATTAGGGATGGCCGGGTGGACCAGTATCTGAACCTCCGACAAGAAAGCATGAGTGTCCGAGAGTACCGGCTGAGATTTGATTCATTGGCTATATATGCACCAACATTTGATGATACGATGCATGACAGGGCACGTAGATTTGTGGGAGGGCTTGACTCAGACTATATTGACGCTTGTTCAACCGCTGCACTAAATGATAATATGGATATCTTGCGAATTCAGGCCTTTGAACAAGGCATAGAGGATCGCCAACATCTACAGTATATGAGTGAGAGGGTCGAGAGAGATAGAAGAGGGCTCGGCCCGCTAGTTCACATGGAGATTTTCAGTGTGGTCCCAGACCCCGATATTTTAGTAGGCCACCAAGTCCTCCACCGCAGCAGTTCCAGGGTAGTAGATTTGATCGTCAGGGACAGTCAGCCCCATGTGAGGGTTCATGAGCATCAGGCTCTCGGCAGTAGAGGGGTTTAGGCCAGGCTAGGACAGCCCCATCGCGTTGTGCTACTTGCGGTAGGATGCATTTCGGGAGGTGTAGGCAGGGCTCCACAGGTTGTTATTCTTGTGGACAGTAGGGGCATGGATGGAGGAACTGCCCGACCATAGGTTAGGGTAGTATAGGTCAATCAACCAGGTCAGTAGTAGGTTCCTCCTCTTCAGCACAGTCTACAGGGCGTGGACCCCAGACTTCAGCAAGTAGAGGTAGAGGCGGAGGCAGAGAGAGAGCATCTAGTTCTGGTAGTGGCCAGAACCGTACATATTCACTAGCCGGCCGACAGGACTCAGAGTCATCACTAGATGTTGTGACAGGTGCATTGATTGTTTGCTCCCATTGTGTTTATGCTTTGATAGATCCTGGATCTACTCTGTCTTATGTTACTCCATTTATTGCGGGGAAGTTATGTATAGTAGCAAAGTCATTAGATCGACCCTTTATTATATCTACACCAGTTGGTGAGTCTATTATTGCCAGGAGAGTCTATCGAGGTTGCATGGTAGAAATTATCAACCGTCAAACCTCTGTAGACCTGGTAGAGTTAGAGATGGTCGATTTCTACGTCATTATGGGTATGGACTAGTTAGCGTCTTGTTATGCTAATGTTGAGTGCTGTACAAAGATTGTTAGATTCCACTTTCCAGGAGAGGTAGTTCGGGAATGGAAAGGCGATACAGCAACGCCGAAAGGTAGGTTTATTTCCTATCTTATGGCCAGGAGGATGATTACTAAGGGTTGTATTTATCATCTTGTTCGCGTTCATGTTATAGATGCAGATCCACCGACTCTTCAGTCTATTCCGGTAGTTAATAAGTTTCTAGATGTATTTCCAGACAAGCTTCCTGGTATCCCTCTAGAACGGGAAATTGATTTTGTTATCGATATGCTACCAGGTACATAACCCATATTTATCCCTCCTTATAGAATGGCTCCTGCTGAGCTAAAGGAGTTAAAGGATCAACTGAAAGACTTACTGGATAAAGGCTTTATCAGGCCTAGTGCTTCACCATGGGGTGCGCTAGTGTTATTCGTGAGGAAGAAAGATGGCTCACTGAGAATATGTATCGATTACCGACAGCTGAATAAGGCGACTATAAAGAATAAGTATCCCCTTCCGAGGATCGATTACTTATTTGATCAGTTACAAGGTGTTGAGTGCTTCTCAAAGATTGATTTAAGATCAGGGTACCACTAGATACGAGTTCGGGAGAAAGACGTTCCAAAGACAGCTTTTAGAACCAGATATGGACACTTAGAGTTCTTGGTAATGTCTTTTGGATTAACTAATTCTGTAGCAGTGTTCATGGACCTGATGAATAGTATATTCATGCTGTATCTAGACTTGTTTGTGATTGTATTTATTGATGATATTTTGGTGTATTCACGTTCAAAAGCTGAGCATGCAAATCATCTACGAGCAGTCCTTCAGGTTCTTCGAGGCCGAGAACTTTATGCAAAGTTTTCTAAGTGTGAGTTCTGGTTGGACTCTGTAGCTTTCTTAGGCCATATTGTATCAGATACAGGCATTACGGTTGATACACAAAAGATTGAGGACGTAAAGACTTGGCCCAGACCCATGACTCCGACTGAGGTTCGTAGTTTCTTAGGGTTAGTTGGGTACTATAGAAGGTTTGTAGAGGGGTTTTCTTCACTTTCAGCACCATTAACGAAGCTGACTCAAAAAACAGCTAAGTTCCATTGGACTGAGGCTTGCGAGAATAGTTTCCAAGAGCTGAAGGACAGGTTGACATCAACACCAGTTCTAGCATTGCCGAAGGGTTCAAAAGGCTATGTGGTGTACTGTGATACTTCTGGTGTTGGTTTGGGATGTGTTCTAATGCAACATGGTATGGTTATCGCATATGCTTCAAGGCAGTTGAGGAAGCATGAGAAGAACTATCCAACCCATAATTTAGAGTTGGCTGCAGTTGTGCATGCGTTAAAGATCTGGAGACACTATTTGTATGGCGTTCATGTTGACATCTTCACAGATCATAAAAGCCTTCAATATATCTTTAGACAGAAGGATTTAAATCTGCGACATCATCGATGGCTTGAGTTACTGAAAGACTACGACGTGTATATTTTATATCATTCAGGAAAGGAGAATGTGGTAGCCGATGCCCTCAGTCGAAGATCTATGAGTAGTTTATCCTATTTAGGTGTTGAGAAGCGTGAGCTAACACGAGAGCTTCATCAGTTAGCTAGCTTGTGAGTCAAATTGTTAGAGGCAGACGATAGTGGGGTCACAATTCAAGACACAGTCGTATCATCTCTAGTTGTAGAGGTAAAAGCACGGCAACAAGTGTCACGACCCAGGGGTACACCCTAGATGTAACATGGCGTACTAGACCCCGAAAGGCCTAACACAAGACACTTAGCATATCATTACATAAAGTAATTAGAAATGATGCAGAAATTTTAAAACTTTTTCTATACAATCGAAGTCTTTATAAAAGCAAGCGGAAGTCTATAACACTTTGTCTCAAACCATCTAATAATCTTGAATAAAACCTTGGAACGCAGCCCATACAATAGTCTAAAACATAAAAGAAAGACATAAAGGAAAGGTGGTCACATCCTCGATACTATGAGGACTCACCAAGTCTTCAACTCCTTTGCCTACTAGAAACTTATCCACAAGAATGGAACGCAATGTTGCCGGAGCCTATACTTGGGGAAAATATAGGAAAATATGGGTTAGTACAAGAATGCACTAAGTATGATAGCCATGCATAAAAACCTTTAAAACATGCTAAAAGGGACATTTTAGTTGAAACCAGGTTATATGCCAATTTTGAACATCATCATACAGATTGTTGGAAAACGTAACTCATAAACATAACTCATATATAGATCATCATAGCATAAAGGATGACAACATAATCATAATCATAACCTCCATCATAGACATAATGTAAACATTAATCATCACGAGGCATAGTTCATATACATAGTCAATACTTAGATCTTCATGTCATAAGAGAACCATCTCATAAGTAACCCTAAGTCATACTTGTGCAATGCATGGATAAGATACCATAATCCCATCCATACTAAGTACCACTTTTAGGCCATCATAATCATACTTACCATACATTGATCTCATCCTTAGTTTAATACTCATAGACAAGGGAACATCCACCTTCAATCACTCATAGCAACTCATAGCAACAATCCACATTAAACATACATCATTTCATAGACCTTCACAACATAAAAGAAACACACATAACTACCCTCAAAGCCTACTTGTGCAATGCATGAATAGGATCTCATACTCCCACCCATACTAAGTAGAGCTTCTTAAGTAGCCATAGTTCATAATCAATCATAGTGGGGATAAGACTCAACCGACATAGACCATGTGAGCTTAAAATGGAATCTGGTGTTGCCCACACCGAAAAAGATTGTCCTATTTGCCTAAGGTAGAAACATTAACTTAGCTTAGGTGGATCCACTAGCTAAATAACCTATGAGGGCACATAGGTATGGGACAAGGAGATTGCTACTAGATACCCGGCCTCAACTCACGTGAGGGCATCCATCTCAAGAGATTGCTTCTAGAAATCCCGCTTCAACTCACGTGAGGGCTTCCATCTCATATCAACATCCACTCGGTGCTAAGCATTAACCCCATGGAGTACTTATCATATTATAACTTGAGTTCATTTTCATGGAAGAATGTATCAACACTCAATCCAACATCATTCATAAGATAGCTCATAGATTCAATAGGTGAGAATAACCTTTCAACCTTAGAATCATCATATTGTGAGAAAACCTTTCACAACATGTCATTTTCATTCATAGGTGTGTAATTGAGAATAGCCTTTCAATCAACACAACAACAAGATCATAATCATAATCACTTTACTCTCAAAGTGTTCTTAAAGCACATACATAAACCTCATAATCATGCATAATTCTCATACTTTGCCCTTCAAGGACCATAGATCATATTCCATCAACACATCTAGAATTACTACATTAGACATAGATAATAACATAATTTAATTAGCTCAATTACTACAAGCATAATCTCATAATATTCCTCTATCATCAACAAACCCACATCACAAGATCATAATTGAGTAATATGGGGGTTTCATGGGTTCTTGGGGGAATTCAACATAAAAACCATAGGAAATCATCAATTAATACATAATATATCATAAATCAATCATTAGAAACGTTTTTGAAGGGAACCCATGAGATTGAAGTCAAACCCTAACCTTTGGGATTTCTAGCTTTGAAATTGGGGGTTTTGAAGGGGCTCCATGGATGAATTATATCCATGGATGAAGATCTACCATACCTTATCTTTGAAATCCAATGAATTTGAGAAGAAAACCTTGCTCCTTCAATCCTAGCTTCAACTTCCTTCTTCTTCTTCTTCTTGGAACTTTCTAGAGAGAGAATTTTTGGAGAAAATGAACTTTTGGGATTTTGATTTGGGTCTTGGGATTTAATGAGGTGATTGGGTTGGTTAATGACTTAAAAAGGCTTATATAGGTGTATTAAAACTATACAAAACGACCTCACTTAATACTAACTAAAAAAGGAATTACCTAAAATAACCCCCACTTAAGAGTGGCGTGCCCAGGGACCACGCCCAAGTTCACGAGCCGTCAAGGGTACCACGGCCCTTGAAGGTGCCCATGGTCCCTTGAAGGTGCCCATGGTCCCTTGACTAGTAGCTAGTCTACCTTGATACAAGCCCCACAAGGTGAATTCAACCCCACAAGCCTTCCCACGATCCTTGGTCTTCACCACGGGCCGTGAAGTGGCTCGTGAAGGGGATCCAACCTTGGGGAAATTTTTGTGGACTCACTACCTCACCACCACGGGTCGTGATGACCCTCGTGGTCATGGTGGGCAGTGCCTTGGCCAATTTTGGGCAGCCTTGCCCACTTTCCTTGGCTCTTGCCCTTCTTCCTTGACGTTAACCTTCACGTTTAGCTCTAAGCCTACTAATTTTCCGGGGTGTTACAACAGGAGGATCCTAGCTTAGAGCAGCTCAGAGCCAAGGCTCAGGATCAGTAGTCTTTAGCATTTGATATACCAGAAGATGGAGTCCTCAAATATAGCGATCGATTGTGTGTTCCGGATATTGCAGGACTTCAACATCAGATTATGGAAGAGGCACATCATTCCCGTTATTCTATTCACCTTGGTTCGATGAAGATATACCATGATATTAAAGAGATCTATTGGTGGCAAGGGATGAAGAAGGACGTTGCTGAGTTTGTGGCACAGTGTCCTAACTGTCAACATGTGAAGGTTGAGCACCAAAAGCCCGCTGGGCTAGTCCAGGAGATAGCCATTCCTTTGTGGAAGTGGGAAGCAATTAATATGGATTTTATTACAAGGTTACCTCGATCGCGTCGTAAGTTTGACTCTATTTGGGTAATTGTTGACAGACTAACAAAATCAGCCCACTTCTTACCAGTCAGGGCTACTTTTACAGCCGAAGACTATGCAGGGCTCTATAATAGAGAGATTGTTAGGCTACACGGTGTCCCAATATCTATTATCTCTGATAGAGGAGCACAATTTACCGCTAACTTCTGGAAGTCCTTCCAGAAAGGATTGGGGACACAGGTTAATCTTAGTATAACCTTTCACCCTCAGACAGATGGCCAGGCTGAGCGCACAATTTTGACACTCGAGGATATGTTATGGGCGCGCGCGCTAGACTTCAAGGGAAGTTGGGATGACCACTTGCCTCTTATTGAGTTCGCATATAATAATAGTTATCAATCCAGCATCAGGATGGCACCTTATGAGGCTTTGTATGGGCGAAAATGTAGATCCCCCATTGGATGGTTCGAGGTAGGTGATTCAGGGTTGATTGGACCCGACTTAGTACAGCAGACAGTGGAGCAGGTTAAGATCATTCGGGAGAGGTTGCTAACAGCTCAAAGCCGACATAAGTCATACTCAGATGTGCGACGAAGGGACTTAGAGTTTTGTGTCGATGACTGGGTATTCTTAAAAGTCTCGCCTATGAAGGGTGTTATGAGATTTGGCAAAAAAGACAAGCTTAGTCCAAGATTCATTGGGCCATACCGGATCCTTCGGAGGGTAGGACGAGTGGCTTATGAGTTAGAATTGCCTTCGGGGCTACAATCTGTTCATCCAGTTTTCCATGTATTGATGCTACGGAAGTGCGTAGGAGACCTTTCTCGGGTTTTTTCAGTTGAGGATGATCAGATCACAGAGGAGTTGTCCTACGAGGAAACTCCAGTTGCCATATTAGATCGACAGGTCCGTAAATTAAGGACCAAAGAGGTGGCTTTGGTTAAAGTATTGTAGAGAAACAAGAATAGAGAAGAGGTGACCTGGGAAGCTGAGGATGGCATGAGGTCCAAATATCCTCACTTGTTTCATACCCCAAGGTGACGACATATCAGTTTATATTAGTGCACTGAGGTAAGATACCTATCTGATTTTTTATATTGTTGCTTATTATTATGCTTGTTGTCGTTGTATTGTTGCTCGCACTGTTATTGCGGAGCTATAATGCTTAGCTATTTATGTCATCCTGTGAGACGCCTAGGTTAGAATTTCTGCGTTTCAAGTTCCTGGATAGTCACATTTACTAAGGACTTAACCACGTGACTCAAAGTTTTCATTCGAGGATGAATGTTTCTAAGGAGGGAAGGATGTAACACCCCGACTTTTTGAAACGTCTAAATTAAGTTGTACCTTCGTGGAAAGACAAAGAGGGTGAGTAATAAATTAAGAATGATGCGGTATGTCATATTTTAAGTGTTCAAGGGTTGTATCTTAAGTTTTGAAGTTAGGTAAGTGGCAAAATAAAAGTTGGCGAAAGTTATAGTAAGTTCCTTTTTAAAGATTTCTCTGAAATTTAGGTCAAATGTCTCAGAGGTTTTCTCCCAATCTATAAAGATTTATGGGGCCCACGACCTATCAAATCGAAGATCTACGAGTCTAGTTTCCAACGCATCAAACCGTTTGTTCATACAACTTCAGAATAGAGAGATATTTGTGTTTTCGTGAGACTGCACAAGTAGACACGTGAGTTGGGGCCCTAGGTTAGTGGAACTTTTTATATATCTTCTTCTTCGACTTTTTCTTCAGATTTTTAGTTAAGAACCTGAAAACTTAGAAAACCCATATCTAGGATCAACCATATTATAGATTTTCTCGACTTAAGTCCTTGACAAAAGTTGTTCTACGCGTTGAGCTCGTCATCATGGTATAATTTATTTTATCGATTTCGTAGCATATCATACTTTGGTGTTGGGACAGCAAGGGTTTGGACATATTTTAAGGTTTTGAGGTTTATTACGAACTTAAGATCAAGGTAAGACCCTTCTTTCATCGACTCTAGCTTTGATAAGCCGCAAATAGCAATTTGTGACGGAAATACATATCTTTTATCGGATTATCGTGGTATCTTCTATTCTTGTGTGTTGATTATGGTTCTGCCTTGTTGTAGTATCGATGGGGGTTGTGAGTAAAAGTCGTTAGGCCACGTGAATTCAACGAAAAAGGTATGTTAAGGCTATTCCCTTCTTACGGCATGTTTCCTTAAAACTTAGGAGCAATGTAATTTGGTTGTTATCGTTGTTATACTTGTAGCC
>JAJONR010005922.1:0-47194 GCA_029582245.1 Solanum etuberosum | reverse complement strand
GGCCACAAGATATTGCTTTTTATCAAATGAAAATATAGGTCTATTATATTAGGTATGCATATACTTTTCTTTTTCTTACTTTTTGACCAAAAGTAGTACGACGTATTAGAAAACGTCCTCTTACATATGAGAGGGAGGAAAGATGCACTTACTTTTTTTATTTTTTATTTTTAATATATCGATAACTTTTTCAATATTTGAGCATATTTTATTTTATTTAGAAATTTGAATATGTAAGATTTGTATTAGTTGAGCATTTGAATATTGATAAAATGTTCATATTAGACAATTTTGACTCAAAAATCGCATGTTCTCAAACTTAGAACGTACTCATTGAGTAGATGCTTCATTAATCACTTAAAATTCTCAACAAGTTGTAAAATCTCAAGTTTATTTTCATTGATGTGATGTGTATAATTAAATGATGAGACATATTTTATGTGAATAATTTATTGGCGTAATGATCTAATGGACCCCTATACTTTTATGCGTTTGTATTGTGAATCCTTTTACTTAACATTTTACCAACTAAATCATTAAACTCAATCAAAAAAATGATTTTTAAACCACTTTTATCATGTGTGTAGCTCACTCTCCCTCAAATAGATGACATGTCAAACCCATGTCTCATAAATTAATAACACATCATAATTATCTTCATTAACTATTTTTAAAAATTATTAATCAAAATATTAAATAAAAGGTAAATAATTCTTTAAAGTAAAATTCTTATTTCTCTCACCTTCTTCCAACTTCCGTCCACCTCTCCCGACTAACAACCACCAACACCAACTCATCCATCTTAATTCCACATAAGCATGGTCAATGGTCAAAAGGGTTTGATATATTGTGTTTTAATGAGTTTAAGGGTTCAGTTGATAAAATGTTAAGTAGAAGGTTCCATAATACAAATTCATACAAGTATAGGGGTCCATCAGATCATTACGCCTAATTTATTTACGTAATGAGCTTTTGAGAATACATGCAAAAATTAACTTTTTGAAATATGAAATAGAAGTGTCTAATAGAAACACTTTATCATATATTCTCGAGTGCTTAATTGAGACATATTGTTTAAGTATTCACATGAAATTTACTAACAAGTTTAAGAAATTATGGACGAGTTCAATCTTAATTTAGCTAGAATTCAGTCTACATGAGTATGTCAATGAGTTTCAGACTCCACTTCAATCGCGGTTAATTCAAAATTTTAAATTTATGAAATTGAATAGAAGAATAAAATAATAATTGTGTTAGGACATATATTTCTGTATATTAAAGTAAAATATTTAATATAAATATAGAATTCAAACTAAAATTACTAAATTTTATTGAACTCGTATCTCAATTCACCCTTGCACTTCTTTGATTCCAATTTTATCCTATACCAAATTGAACAAAGTTCAAATGTCTTTGGTCCTTGTTATATGTCGACCGTTTTCGAAAAAAGATATTTGATGTGAGTTTTATTTGATGATAAAATGACAAAAATATGGTCCCTAGTGTTTGATGTATAAGTTTATAATGATTGCTTGAATATATTTTTGAGCAATTTTAATTAATTTTGATCTTTTAAATTAATTAAAAGAAAATATTGTTTGGTCTCTATAAAATAAATATTTGATAAACTATGAATGTTAAGGGACTATTTCTGTTTAAGTTTGATACAATAGAATTAGGTGGATAAAATTATATATCCAACTTTGAAAGTGTTAAAAAATGATATTATGGTAGCAAGTTATTTTATTACTCTATATTTAACTCAATCTAAGTTAACATTTGACTGTAAATTTAAATCAAATTAGAGTTTTTTTTTTTTTCAAATTCTCAAAAACTGGTTATTCGACTTATCGAATTTTAAAATTTATCAAGTAAAATATATGTTCAAACATATTTTCAAAGATCACAATTTTAAATATATAAATTTTAATTTCAAAATCTACAATTAAATACGAGTTAAACAGCTAGGCTGAGGTAGAATGACTCACTACTCACTAGCTATAAATTATTGTCAAAATAGATTCCAAACAATTCAACATTGAAATTGTTGATGTCTCCAAAGAACTATTGATTCTTTAATCATGGAAAAATCTTTTTTCACATAGAAAAAAGAGTATCTATATATCCAAATTTATAATAAAATCTATAGGTTTGATAGAAAAAGAATTTGGTCCCCTCCTAAACCAAGTCCTCCTAGGACTATATATATAGGAGTAGTAAATTATCAAATTTTTAGGCATGGACCATTTTACCATGTCCCTACCCCCTCTCTCTCTCTCTCTATATATATATATATATATAATTTTTTTTAAAAAAATATTTAAGATTAAGTTTCCATTTTAATAATCTAATTTTAATTTCACGTATAACGTCTTTATCTATAATTCTATCTTTTGGATAATGAACTTAAACATCATTATTCATCTGTTATGTGATAGAAGAATGCATGTATATTCAAGTGAGATAGATTCTATAGAATAATTATAAGATCAATAATGTTATACGAGAATGAATATTGAGTTCTTTAAGTCCAACACATTCACGGAATGATCTTAAAAAAGTGAATAATAAGATAAATATACAGTCATACAAAACTAAGATAAGATTAGAGATAATAATATTCACGAGAAAATTCAAATAACACACATTAAAATATAGTATGCTAAAATATCAAATGAGATGGGGTTGGATTGGTCATGTCATACATCGACAAAGAATGCATAAAATGATGATGAGTAAATTTAATGACACTAGGAAAAAAAAATCAGTTTGTATCATTTTTTTTTATCGATTTATGAAATTATACTAGATATGTTATTGTTCTTGTTAAAGTTATACATATTAAAAATCGATTGATAACGTATATACGAATAATACTGAATAGAGTGTATAAATGTTTCACCACTTTTTTTTAACTCTTTCTTTCTTCTTCACATTCTTCCTTCACTCACCACTAAAGAATATGATACTAGATGAGACTGTTTCTCTTTTAATCATAAGTAACGACTTAAGTTTGGATATAAAAATATTCTTGATAGAGAGCTTAGTGAAGCCGGATTAATTCCACTTTAATACGAATATCGAACACTAAAAAAAATCTTCTTCCTTGTGCGTCTTTGTTGATCATGTGCAAATATTATATTGGATGGTCCGTACTCTGACAATGACCATTCAAGAATGGTGGCACATGCCACTTCTGTCAAATCCAATACCCCACCTCAATTCAATGGCGAAGATCTTTCATGTACAGGTTTCATCAAACGGCTGTAGATTGAAGCTTTTTTCCCCAAAACCCCTTTCTCTGATTGAGTACACTCCTTATCTTTCTCTCTCTGTTTCTTGATTTTTCTCTCTCTACTGTTATTCAGGTCGAGCTTGGTCGGGTGTGCTATAAAAATAGAAAAAAGAACCTTTCTTTATCACTCTTTCATAGATAGTGATTGCTCTCAACTGAAGTTCTTTTCTTGATATTCAACTAAAATCAAGAAAAGGGTAGTGTTCAGAATTTCATAAACACTTCAAAAATTTGATCTTTTTTTGTTTTAGCTGGTTTTGGTGTTGTTAATGGAGGTCTTGGAGAAAGAGAAGTGTTGATTTCTTTAAGGTTTGATGTGGGGGAGCTGAAATTAAGAGTATTTTTTAGTGGGGGGTGGGGTAATTGAGGGGTTTTATATAATTGTCTGGATAATCATAATTTAAGGGTGTTTTAGATATATATAATTTAAGGGAAATTGTGTGATTAAAAATATGAAGCTTTCAACATCAGGAATGGGTCAGCAAGCTCATGAAGGTATCTTCTCTTCCTTTCATGTCTTTTTTTTTTCCTCCCAAGTTTGCCTTTTTATATATCCTTGTCTCAGTTTTTATCTGTATATTTATGCTTATGCTTTGTGTTTAGCTAATAAAAGAGAGATCTTTAAGTATTTACTTAAGTTGAACTAAATTATTGATGATGGATTCTTTATTTGGTTCTAAAAGGAGAGAACAAGTGTTTGAATTCAGAACTATGGCATGCTTGTGCTGGTCCCCTTGTATGTCTACCAACGGTAGGGAGTCGAGTGGTTTACTTTCCTCAGGGTCACAGTGAACAGGTCTTTCTCAAATTAGCTACATTAATTTTGAACTGATTGTTGCATATATTAGTATTTAGTCAATTGCTGATAGTTACCATTGGAATTGAGTGTCAGGTTGCGGCAACAACTAATAAAGAAGTCGATGCTCACATACCTAATTACCCCAACTTGCCACCACAGTTGATCTGTCAACTTCACAATGTCACAATGCATGTAGGTTCTTTGTTCATATTCTATGTTTTCTTATGAATTAGTGTTGTGTAAGTTGTAATATAGGCTTACGAGGGAATGACGATTCCTAGGATTTTAGGCAGATGTTGAAACGGATGAAGTATATGCTCAGATGACATTGCAACCCTTGACACCGGTATTTTCTGAATGATGCAATAAAACTCATTTACTTTTACTGATTACCCGATATTTTGTGTGAATTGGTGACAAAATATGTTGTTGCATTTTCAGCAAGAACAAAAGGACACATATCTTCCTGTTGAATTGGGTATTCCTAGCAGGCAGCCTACTAATTATTTTTGCAAGACACTCACTGCAAGTGATACCAGTACGCATGGCGGCTTTTCTGTTCCTCGTCGTGCTGCAGAGAAAGTTTTCCCTCCTTTGGTGATAACTGGTCCACTGTCTTGTATTTTCATACCACTCTGGTTCTGAGCCTGATGTTGTTCTCATTTTCTTGTGGCTCTCAGGATTTCTCACAGACGCCACCCTGTCAAGAATTAATTGCGAGGGATCTGCATGACATTGAATGGAAATTCAGGCATATTTTCCGAGGCAAGCTTCGGAGGATCCTTTCTTTGCTATGTGTAGATTTACGCCATGTTAAGTGTATTTGGCTTTAATCTAACAGCTAGTGGTTCTTTAAGTTTGCACAAAAATAGATATTTGCACACTTAGATATATGCTGTCACTTAGCAGTATTTTAGTTTAATCCTCTAAAGTACTTGCTTGTTTAGAGTCCTTTTGAGTTTTGGGTACTTTCTTTACTTGAATGTACTGTAACAACACGAATGATGGTGAGTCTAGAGAGGATCTTTTAAAGCATTTTTTCTTTTCTTTTTTGAATCAACCAGACTGAAAGCAAAGAGAAAAAAGAAGCAGGATAGTGTCTGGTGTGTAGGGCTGATGTTTTGTCTTCTGCATTCCCCTACACTGTAATATCCTTATGAAGGATTAGGGTTGTGATTATAATTATGGAGGATTGACAATCTGTAATGTAGTAATAGAGTTGTTATTCAGTGGGCCATGGGTGAGATGGTATAGAAGCTATCTCGTTTTTTTCTGTAAATGTGAAATTCAAGTTGGAACTAACGTTTCTATATAAGGTTCACATTATAAGTTAGGTAACCTGAGCAGGAAAAAGTAAATCATAAATGTACTTCAAATGATTTAAAAAAAAAAGGGTAAACAAAATAACAGGCTGAATCAAATAAATTTGTGGATGGCCTAGAATGGGGGTAGTTATAGAATGAGGAAGCAGGTCAATTATTTCTATTAACCCATCTATCTCCAAACGTCTGCACAGTTTCAGTGTGCAAGAGTATTAAAGAGTTCAATTTCCAGGTTGTATTGGTGGTGAAAGAACATTGTTTACTAGATTTGTACCACCAATGACAACTACGCCTTAGTCCCAATTCCCAAACAAGTTGGGGCTTTATCATGAATTGGTTAGTTTTACGCTGGTTGCGAACCTACCACACCACTCCTCCTTTATCCCGGTTTGGGACTGACATTGCGAGTGAGATTTGCACCACTGCTTCAAAATTAATTGTTTAATTTATCTGAATTCTTGGTACATGTAAATGGTGCATGGATTATTGTAGTCTTTAGACTTATGCTATAGTTTTTGGACATCCAAATGAAGATGGTTTCCAAAAATGGTTCAGAGTTCTTGGCTATGTGCTCTTAATTTCTCATTTCTTTAACCTTATTATGGGACTGTTTCTCTTGTCATCCTAATCCTGTTCCCTTGTCATTCTTGACTTGTTTGTTGGCTCATTTTCTGGATATACTAGTGAATACTGATGTCCCTTGGAAGCATGAGCATAATGCATATGAAATTAATTAATGCTGAAATATGTTCATATTTTTCTGTCTATGCATGTAGGACAGCCTAAGCGGCATCTTCTGACGACTGGCTGGAGTGTGTTTGTTAGTGCCAAAAGACTTGTCGCTGGAGATTCAGTTCTTTTCATCTGGTAGTTTAAGTTTTTTTATCAACATATCTGAGTAATTTTACACTGTAGGAATTGCAACTAAGTGCCTTGTTATTCCTTGAGGCTTTCTCTTAAATGGTTTTTCATTGTTTCGGTGTCAGGAATGAGAAAAATCAGCTTTTTTTGGGAATACGTCGTGCAACTCGACCTCAGACTGTGATGCCATCATCTGTTCTGTCTAGCGACAGCATGCACATTGGATTACTTGCTGCTGCTGCTCATGCTGCCGCTACCAATAGCTGTTTCACTGTTTTCTTTAACCCAAGGTGGTGCTGAACGATTGTCTGCTCCTTGTTTTTTTTTTTAGAAGTCATATCCTTTCTGCTATTTGAACTAACGCTTATCGCATCAGGGCTAGCCCATCTGAGTTTGTTATACCACTTTCAAAATACATCAAAGCTGTATATCACACACGTGTTTCTGTTGGAATGCGTTTCCGGATGCTATTTGAGACTGAAGAATCAAGTGTTCGAAGGTACGGAAGTATTTGATCTTAGATCTCATCCTTGTTTCCTTCGTGGTTAGGTTTTCTTCAATATCTTTTGTTTAGACAAGTGCATATATCTACTTAAGTACTCCCTCTGTCCCAATTTACGTGACACACTTTTCTTCTTAATCTGTCCCAAAAAGAATGTCACCTTTCTATAATTGGTAACAATTTAGCTTTTGAGTTCCCATTTTATCCTTAATGAAATGATTTATAGCTACAAATATGGTCAAGGAGTCGTTTAGCCACAAATTTCAAAAGTCTTCTTCTTCCTTAAACTTTGTACGAAGTCAAATGGTGCCACATAAATTGAGATGGAGGGAGTAGCATATTAGTTTCTTGTTGATGGATCTTAGGCACTTTTTGATACTTAACATAGTGGATCTTTGATCTGGCTCCTAAACACAGATGAGTGTTTTTTTTGGATGCGGCTACTTTGTTTTGTCAATAATTTCTAATAATGTAGGGAAAGGTGATTTAAGATGAAGGTGCAAGTTTATGGCCTCTGTTACTTCACTTTTTACTCATAATTTGCTCATCTTGTTTAGTCTAGTGCTTGCAACAAGTAACACTAGAGTATTAACTGGGCCAACTCAGTGGTTAGTACATGTATATAAACCAATTAAATTGGAATTCCATAGCTGGGAATGGGATATGTTAAGTGCCCTGATTGTGGCTATAATTGAAATTCGAGTTGGCAAATTGTGTGTCAGGTTTCTCTTCTTATATGTGGATCTGATACCTTTCAGGTACATGGGCACAATTACTGGCATTGGTGACTTAGACCCAGTTCGCTGGGCCAACTCTCACTGGCGTTCTGTCAAGGTAGATGTATTTTAGCTCTGTCATAGTTTTTACTTTTTAGCATTTTTATATACGATTCTTCTAAAGCCATAGCATTTAAAACCTATGTTGCTCAGACTCTTAAAAAATGTCATCGGGTGCGTGTTGGATCCTTCAAAAGTAGTGCATTTTTGAAGGATCCGATACGGGTGCGGCAACATTTTTGGAGAGTTCGAGCAACATAGTTTAAAACGCCTTCTGTGCACATATTAGGTTTTACTTGTATCTCCATATTATTAGGAAATTCAGAATTTTTAATAGAATATCTTTTCAACTGATTTTTCTTCCCCCACTTTCTTTTTCGCTTGATTTTCAGTCATTGATGTTGTCATGTTTCCGTGGCACTAATTTTGATCTTTTTCAATTTATGTTGGCATGCACTAGCTTTGCTTATGTCTTAAACTAGCTATTACTTGTACATTCTTGTCCTAGATCCCAGTTTGATTTATTCTATTGTTTACTGTAAAAATAGACTTGTACTTTTCTACATTGCTATGCTACTTCGCACCCCACCTCTCTCTCTCTCTCGTGTGCAAGCAAAATACACCTATGAATTGCTACCTCTTTTCCTTTTCCTGCGGTTGATATCTTCAATTTTAAAATATGCCTAAGTTTTTCCACAAGAATGATGACATACTTGCATCGGAACTCATGGTTCTTTTGGTGGCAAAGATTGTAGACTTTGTTGCCTAATTAGAAAGACTTTTACTTCACCAGCATCAAATGCTTATCTATCAGCTATTCAAATACATTGAACTTTTAATAGTTTAGGCGCTAAGTGATTTTAGTTTATTTTATCAAATCTCCAAGCTTCTTTACTATGTCAAGTTGTTTCTCCACAAGGTTGTCTATCTTTGGTGCTATGTTCATTAGTCTATAGAACTTGTTTGTCTCAGAACTCACGTAGCAAATGCAGAAATCAGACTATCTTGCTTTGCTTTTACCACCATTCATAGGGAAATTTACAAATTTACGATTGTACGATTGTTATATGTTCGTCAACAGTTATTGTTCACAGATATCTATTTACAAAAGATTTTTTATGAAATTGTAGGTTGGTTGGGATGAATCAACGGCAGGCGAGAGGCAACCTAGGGTTTCACTATGGGAGATAGAGCCTTTGACTACTTTTCCAATGTATCCATCTTTGTTCCCTCTTAGGCTAAAGCGGCCTTGGTATCCAGGAACTTCATCTTTTCAAGGTATTTTGCGCACTCAACGTTATGCTGTTAGGAAAGTGAAGCTGTGCAATCCTGAGGTTTCCTTGTACTCCCTCCGTTTCAATTTGTTTTGTCTTACTTTCCTTTTTAGTCTGTTTCAAAAAGAGTGCCTCTTTCCTCTTTTGACAACTCTTTAATTTTAACTTTTCACATGGCATGTTTAAGACCACAAGATTAAAGTGCATTTGGGTACATTGTACACATCTTTAGTTTACGACCACAAGATTTATTAGTCTTCTCTTACTTTTTAAAACTCCGTGAACAATTTGAAACGGAGGGAGTACTGTTTGTTGAGAAAAATGTAAATTCCGTTGTCATCCAGATGGCCCTTCTAAGAAGGAAAAATCTTTCTTTAGCAGTATCATTTATTTCATTATTTGAACTTTCAGCTTATTTGTTTTCCCATGGTCTATTATGAATATTTGCTGTTTGTTTTTTTGCAGAAAATAACAGTGAAGCTATTAATGGAATGGCATGGTTGAGAGGGGAAAGTAGTGAGCAAGGACCACATCTACTGAATCTTCAATCTTTTGGTGGCATGCTCCCCTGGATGCAACAAAGAGTTGATCCAACAATGCTCCGAAATGATCTTAACCAGCAGTATCAAGCTATGCTGGCTAGCGGTTTGCAAAATTTTGGGAGCGGAGATCTGATGAAACAGCAACTGATGCAGTTTCCGCAGCCCGTCCAATATGTTCAGCATGCAGGCAGTCTTAATCCTCTCCTGCAGCAGCAGCAACAACAACAAAAAGCAATGCAGCAGACAATTCATCAGCATATGTTGCCTGCACAAACTCAAGATAACCTTCAAAGGCAACAACAGCAACACATTAGCAATCAGACAGAGGAGCAATCTCATCAACATTCTTACCAGGAAGCATACCAAATACCAAACAGCCAGCTCCAGCAGAAGCAACCATCAAATGTTCCTGCTCCATCATTCTCAAAGCCAGATATAGCAGATCCAAGATCCAAGTTCTCGGCATCCATTGCTCCATCAGGCATGCCAACAGCGCTGGGTTCTTTATGTTCGGAAGGAACTAGTAACTTTTTGAATTTCAATATAATTGGTCAGCAGCCTGTGATCATGGAGCAGCAGCAGCAGCAGAAATCTTGGATGGCAAAATTTGCGCATTCACAATTGAACACGGGCTCCAATTCACCCTCACTCTCTGGATATGGGAAAGATACTTCCAATTCTCAGGAAACATGTAGTCTAGATGCCCAGAATCAATCTCTTTTTGGTGCTAATGTTGATTCTTCAGGGCTTCTCCTCCCGACAACTGTGTCTAACGTCGCTACTACATCAATTGATGCTGATATATCCTCTATGCCACTAGGGACTTCTGGATTTCCGAATTCTTTGTATGGTTATGTGCAAGATTCTTCTGACTTGTTGCATAATGTAGGGCAAGTTGATGCACAAACTGCGCCCCGTACATTTGTCAAGGTGCTAGTTCTGTTGTGTAGGTTATGCATTTCATTGTTGCTTTCTTGCATATTACTATGATATGGATAATTTTTTTATTTCTTTTGCAGGTTTACAAATCAGCGTCCCTTGGGAGGTCATTGGATATCACTCGGTTCAATAGCTATTATGAGCTACGACAGGAACTGGGACAGATGTTCGGGATCGAAGGGTTTCTTGAAGACCCTCAAAGATCAGGCTGGCAGCTTGTATTTGTTGACAGGGAGAATGATGTCCTTCTCCTTGGAGACGATCCATGGGAGTAAGTACCTAATTAACCAAAAGGCTTTACATTTTGACTCTTGTACTTCATTATCATATTATTTTGTTGTAGTTACTACTCAAAATGTTTTGTTATGCTTTCACTTCCATTACTTCGTTTTGGATTGTTTTTCCTTGGATATCGGAAACAGCCTCTCTACCTTTGAGGTAGGAGTAAGGTTTGCGTACACTCTACCCTCCCCAGACGCCACTTTGTGAGACTAGACTGGGTTGTTGCTTTACATTTTGACTCTGCTCCAAATTTTTTGAATCTGATGGAACGAACAACTTTATGCTTCAATTCCTTGTACTACTCACAGGATCAGCGGGTATTTGGTAGTGATAGCTGATTATATATCAATTCTAGTACCTTTGTCTGAATTATTCGTTCAGTCCCGTGGTAGAGTTCAGTTTAAAAAATGGCTTTTTACCATCTTTCAACTCCAGTTATTTTCTTTTTTCGAAATGCTTTGAAATGCTTCTTCTTGAGTCGAGGTTCTATAGGAAACAACCTCTCTACCTTCCAAGGTAGGGGTAAGGTCTGCGTGCACACTGCCCTTCCCAGACTCCACATGTGGGATTACACTTGGTACGTTGTTTGCTTTTTACCATCTTTTGTTCAAACCAAGACATGATATTTTTTCAGGGAATTTGTCAATAATGTTTGGTACATCAAAATTCTTTCACCCGAGGATGTGCAGAAACTGGGGAAAGAGGAGGTTGGATCCCTTAATCGCGGTCCACCTGAAAGGATGAGCAGTAATAATAGTGCTGATGGTCGAGATTTCATGTCCGGACTTCCATCTATAGGATCACTCGAGTACTGACTGTTGTCATCGTTCGATAAACCAAGTGGTTCACCAATTCTCTGCTTACCAAGAGCTCGGCCTAATTAATCCGGTCTCATTTCTAAGACACTGTTCTTTATGTAGTAAAGACTTAATCCCCATCTGTCATTTGTATTACAATGCTATTTGTATTAGTTATAATCTTAATCACTGTACTGAGGCTCAGGACATATGTGATTTAGACTAAGAATCTTGAGTTGTAAACTTGTCAATGCAGTTGAACTTTTGTGAGTAAATTCCCTTTTTTCGAAACAAAGGATTCTCCAGAACCATGTCTGCGAAATGCTAGTACTATGCAGCTGCTTCAAAGACAACGTGGTTGGATGATCGAGATATTGGTGAATATAACATATCATCGAGAAATGTGTACCGATAATCACATGAAAACCATGAAAGCGAGTTGATAAAGAAAAGGTGGAACCAAAAAAAGTGAAGGATGGTTGATAACATCTCATTACTAGAAAGCCCTCTTTTTAGAAGTAAGATACTCATTATGCTCATTGTCTAGTTAACTCAGTAACAAAATGTTAGACCAATTTCAGGCCTGACACAATCAAATTGGTTAATGAAAAGGAACGCTAGTGAACAAGCACTCCCACCTCAAAAGCGGTTATTGAAGAACTGTCAGGTTGTCGAGGACACATCTTAAGTGGAGAGAAGCCCTCTAGTTTGACCACCCTATGATACAATCAAATTGGTTGACGAAAAGGAAACCTCAATGACTAAGCACTCACATGCCTCAAAAAGTGGATATTGAAGAACTACCAAGTTGTCGAGGACACATCTGAAGAGGAGGCATGCCCTCTAGGTCGACCACCCTATACACTAATGGATCTCTGATTTACCTTAATTTGCATGTTAGGAATATAAGGAGATATAAAGATAGGTATATTAGCCCAATCTCTCTTGACAGTTGACACTAACATATGTTGGTGTTGGACATATGAGTCCGATTAAATTTGGATTCACACTGAAAAGTTCCATATTAGGGGGTAAAACACTCCCTAACAAAGGCGACTCCATACCCAAAAGGACTCAAATTTGAAACCTCTGATCTGGTTAAAAATGAAGGTGTACTCACCACTTCACTACAACCCTTGTTGGTCTCTCTTGAACTGGTCTTACTCTTGGGGCTTGTTTAGTATGCTGGACCAACATAGATAATTTTGAGATTTAAAAGTTAGTACCACCTTATCTCTTGTTTGGTTACGAATCATGGTATAAGTTATAGCAAGATCAATAATTAGTATCGGAATATGTTATTTCTGTTATACGTTGGAATAATAGTCCCAAGAATAGTTAACCCGGAATAAAATAATAAAAAATGACAAAAATACCCCCAAGGTCCCTCAACCCTTTTTCTACTAAGGTGGAGAGTACTTATGTAAACAAACAATTTCTTTTTAGAAATTATGTAATATATGTTATTTTTAATACAACAAACCAAGCAGTCAAACCGCAGAAGGAGCAATGTATAGCATGGAATTTAACATAAAAGTCTGAGAAATATATACATGGGCTGCTATTCTTGAAGCAAAAAAATATCTTTGTGGCCTAAATCAAGCTTTTGCTATCTCTACTTGCTTTGATATTCAATACTGTTGTTCCCTGAACTGTATTGAGGAGTTGTGATGGATATTGTATCGACGATGCTCGATGAGTCTATGTCAATTGGAACCATAGAAGGCCAAACAAATGATGGCTTAAATGGTGGTACTTGTGGTGCTGGTACTGATCCTGATATAACTTGAACTATAGTTTGTGTTTTAGGCCTTTCATTGGCAATTGGATGGGAGCAAGCCAGAGCAAGTAGTAACAATCTCTCTGCTTCTTCAACCACGTATTCATCCCCGAGCCTCGTGTCAACAGCTTCAAGGATTCTCCCATCGCGATGCAAGAACCAAACCCAATCAAGAAAGAGTTGAAAGCCATTAACTTTAGTTCCAGGCCTTTGGCCACATATTAGCTCCAACAACACAGCTCCGAATGCATAGACATCAGAATGTTGAGTTGCTTTTCCTGTGTGGAAGCATTCTGGAGCGATGTATCCCATCGTGCCAAGTACACCCTCAGCTTCATCAGCATATGAGGTCTTTTCGTTGTCAATTGCTCGTGCTAATCCAAAATCACCTAAACGTGCATTGAAGTTTGAGTCGAGCATGATGTTGTTTGCCTTGAGATCGCGATGGACTACCTTCTGCTCGTATTCGTTGTGAAGATAGTGCAGAGCTGACGCGACTCCCGATACAATGTTGTACCTGACACTCCAGCTGAGTGGCTCTTTTTCTGGCCCTGATGAGAAGAGATGTTTGTCCAGGCTACCATTTGGCATGTATTCATATACAAGTAGTAGCTTACCATGCTTATGGCTCCATCCTGTCACAATAATATGCATGTGATTAGCACATACATATACACTGACGGCGTAAAATAACTTTTATACCATTACCACGTCACCTAAATGATAACTACATGTAACATTTAGGTTACGTTCTCATTAGAAGGTAAAGGAGGTTCAAAAATTACTTTAGATCACTTGAAATTGTTAGTGCAACAATAATAACAACAAATTCAGTGAAATCCTACAAGTGGGGTCTGAACAAAGGTAAGATGTAAATATCGTTATTCCTATCTTTATAAGGTAGAGAAGCTGTTCGATTCCTTCTTTATTCAATCTTGAGACCGACAATGTGAGCGAGATCACACAGGTGGCACCAGCTGAAATTGTTATTAGTACATATAAGCCAAATTATGACTACAATAATATTGATCTATAAATTTATGCAGCCTTACTCCTACTCTTATGGGATAGAGGATGGTGTTTCTGAGTGATCCTCAACAACCCTCCTTCTTTATTCGGATTAGGGACAGACAGTTTAAACGAGCTAATACAGGTGGAGTTAAAATTGTTAATGTATATATAAGCTAAATTGTTTCAACAATAATAATGATATATAAATATATCTAATCAATACTATTTTGAGGATATCAAATCTTTACAAGGCAAAAAAAGTTGGGTTGTATGTGTTCCAATCAACTTTTTTGTAGGACCAAATTTTGGAATATTTGGACCTCTCTCAATTATGATGACATGTTGTAGGGTTACAATCTTAGCCTTAACTCGAGTTGAGTGCATTTTGAAGCAATTATCCAATTATATTATATTATATTAATAATAGAAAGTACCAAACTTATCATAATAGGTGACATTTGAATGAAAGTGATTTTCAAAGACAAAGGAAGCTTCCCTACAAATTAAAAGAAAAGTTTTGCTCAAATCATGATTCAAATTTCAATCGAGACAAAAATACTAGATGATTTATTTTCATATAATTAATTTGAATGATCATAATTACTCGATATTTATGATGATCGAGAGCTAACAAAGAACAAAAGAGTGTGGGACCTATGTTTGAAATTGGTGGTATAGAAAATCAAAGGAAAAATTATTTTGGTCAGAATGGTAAAATAACATATTTCACACTGTTATTTTACTTTTTTGAACATTTTTATCCTTTTAACTTTAATACCTTTTAATTAAAAATGGAAAAAAGATCAGTTTATTTTAAAATAAAAAAGATATTATAGATTTTTTAAATTTCTGGCCAAATTCTGACCAAATTTTCTGGCTATTTAGCATTACCCAAAACCAAAAAGACACAGACGGAATGGAATCAGTGCTCTTCTGTCTTCCATCCAAGAATTTAATATTTATAAACTTTGGATTTTTCATTAAAATTATTAGTTAGTAGGTCCTCCAAGAAACTTTGGATTATATTTTAAAAATTCAAGATAAAATTGATTATCCCTACCTCATTTTATTTTTAGTAGTAGTAATTATTTTTGAAATTTACAAATACCTCAAATATGACACATAAATACAGATTATGTTTTAAAACATAAATAAGGGGGAAATAGTTAAATATCTCTACTAATTAATGTTTTGTTAAGAGGCGTATAAAAATATATAAATAAGTATTTTGAGACAGAAAAACTATTGTAAAAGGTATGTGAGCACACCATTTTTGACACTTGCAAGTTGCATCAAAGCTTTTAACTTTTTTCACTTATCTTATAGTAGTTGGATATAATTATTGGGACCATTTTCAAGATGGAGATGGGCCTAATATGAGTCAAAATGGAACTCCTTAGAACACAAGAAAAATATTCTTGGTACCATAATAATAAAATTTAATTCAAGTTTTCGTTCGAAACGAAGATAGATGAACATGCACTTGTATTTGAAAGTAATAAAATTTGGAAAAAACATGAAAGCGGTCACTATGTTGAAGAAGGAAAAGAAACACGACTCAATAAAAAAAGAGTGCAATCAAAACGACTAAAGGAACGAAGAAATGACTATGAAAATAGATGAACATGCACATGTACTCGAAAGTTGTAATATTCAGAAAAAATATGAAAGCGGTCACTATGTCTAGGAGGGATAAGAAAAACGACTCAATAAATAAAAAGTGTCCTCAAAACAAATAAATGACCATGTGTAAAAAATTTGTAGGAAAACAAGTTTCTTGTGAATTTTCATACTAATCCCTAGGAAAATTCCCATGTAATTCACACTTTTCATTTTTCGTAGAATCTTAATAGATTTTGCTACCTATACATAGAATTTTGATTATTCTTTTGCTGGTCCTCCTTTATCCGAGCTTGAACAAAGAACAATACTCAAAAAAAAGAGAGTAAAGAGTTCAAAATACTTACCAAGTAATTTGACAAGATGTTTATGCCTTAAACGGTTGATAATTGTCAACTCAGCCAAAAAATCATCTTGACCCTTGATACTTTCTCTAGAAAACCACTTCACAGCAATTTCCATTTTTTCACCAACTAAATACCCTTTGTACACAACTCCAAATCCACCTTCACCAAGTTTATTCTTTTCATCAAAATTATTAGTAGCTTTTTTCAATTCTTTAAACTCAAAATCCCTAGGCATTCCAGGTAAACTCTTTAATGCCCCTAATATATTAGATTGTGACCTATCATCCCTTTTTTTCTTATAAAAAAAATACCCTGACAAAATGAATAAAACAACCAATACTGGCACACCAACACTTAGACTTATTATTAGAACCTTTTCTTGATCATTCTTTTCTTGAAAATACTCAACTGTTAAATTCCATCTCAACACACAATTCAACTGATTGAAATGTCCTGTTGAAGCTGAGAATCCAAAATATGATTCTTGATTTACAAATTTTCTCAAATCAACATTGTGTGTTAGTATTGGTTCTTTTGGCCTTGTTGGTGTTGTCCCATTTTTCATCATTTGTTCAATAATGTACACATCAAGTACTTTCTTCAATCCATCATAGTGTATCCATATATTGTAAAATCTTGCACCTATTGGAGCTAGTTCAATTCCATATGGTGTTAAAGATTCCGACTTAACGGATTTAATACTGTTTATATCAATCCCAATATGGTTATCATCAATATCGAATTCTTGTTTGAATGTATCTAGCTCAATCGCGATTATTTTGTTGGATAATTCGCCATCTGTGGTAACATTTGTTAGGCCCAAATATTGGCCCTGGCTATTTAGTGGCAAATCGAAATTTGGACATATCAAGAAAGCTAGACCTTCAGCTGGTGTTTTGTTATCCGGTCTATAAATGTTTACTAGGAATGATGTGTTGAAAGACGCTGTCCTTGAAATATTGTCCGACCATAGTTTGAAAGGTTGTTTTAATAGGATTCTGCCTGAGTTATTGAACATTTGGTAAGCAGAGGAAGCTGTGTCAGGGGTGATTTGAAGAGCTTGATTGCTTATTTGTGCAGGATGTTTGATTTCAAGTAAGGGAACATATGTATGATCAAAAGGATCACCATATTGTTTCTCAAATTTTATGATTTTGGCTTGTGATATGATATGAAGACAAGAGAAAAATATGAAGATTTTTTGTGTCAAAAATTCCATATTTTTCTTCATGTAGTGAAAAGAAGTATAGAGATGTGAGGGATTTTAATAAGAGGAAGATATAAGGGTCAATAAAAGAAGCTATTTTGAAGCATGTTGGAGTTGTGTAAAATGAGATATTAGAGGAGACATATACAATTATGATGATGATGATAATATATGGTAGTGGGAGGGTTGAAGTTTGAATTTTTCTAACTTTGAACATGTTTTTGTTTTTTCGTCTTTCATTGCACTACTAGGAACTTGCCACCTCCCTACCCCAACCACCCACACTAATTTTCCTCAAATTTTATTTTTTCGGAAAACTTGGCGTAACTGATAAAGTTGATATCATATGAGCAAGATGTTATGTGTTCGAATTATGGAAACAATGTATTTACAGAAATGTAGGGTAAGACTGCTTACAATAGAGATCCTTGTGGTCTGATCTTCTTTGAACTCTTTGCATAGGGAGAGTTTAGAACACCCTGAAAAAAGACTCTGGCAAAAATACAAGATACAATTGTGTGCAATAGACATTATGATTTGACTCTTTTTCGAATTATGTGCATAGCAAAAGCTTAGTAAATCTAACCACTTCTTTCTTTTTTTTTAAGTCAAAAAGTTACCCTCATATTTTAGTTTTACCTTTGGTTTCCTTTGAATGTCATTCACATATCCTTAGGTATGGTTAGCAACTTTAGAGACAGATTTATGATTTGACTTTTATGATATTGAGTTATAGCAATTCATATAGTGATTTTAAAAATATATATACAGATTTCGAATCAAAATTAATGAATTTTGATGACGTCATACCTTACACTCTGCGTATACTCTCGACAAAACTCCTACTTAAAGTATAGAGTGAAGTAATTTTAAATCATAGCTAAAAATAGAAGAGTAATTAATTTGTCTTTTCTCAAAGTATTTTGACACATAAAATTCATCTAGTTCACGTTAGAGCTCCTTAAAATCGAAATTAAATATGAGATGGTTTACTAACAAAAAGAATATGAATGATTTTTAAAGTATAACTATTGCTAAATTAAAATATTTTTTATGCAGTAGAGTAAAAAAATAATTTTTAACGTTTTTGCTATTTTTTTATATAGTATATGTCCTGTTATTAATCCTTTTCCTGCTAATATACAAAGAAGTTGCCATCTTCCTTCCTTTTGTCTTCTTATATTTGATAATAATGGATGGTATTGATGGCCATATCCAAATTTGGATATATTTCTTAGTATTTTATTCTGAAATGTTAGTACGTAATCGAATATTATCACTCTTTTTTTATTTTATTTGATTTATGTCTTATTATTTTATTATCATATTTTTTTTGTTACTATACATCGAATTTTTCTCATGAGATGATTATTCAAAAGTTTTTCATTTTTTTCCTAAATTTTATATGCATAATTTCGAATAAATTAGAACGATTTTTTTTTCCTCACAAACTCATTCAAAATTAGTCACATGAATTATTATCTCAAAGGCAGCTCCCATAGCCCAGTGGCCTAGTCAGTGACGTGAATGATGAGCAGTTGAATACTTTAATTCGTCAAAAAAATTATTATATATATAAAAAATTATATAATGTATATAAGTTAATTACTTTTTATATATATGTACTAAATTTTGAATATTTTTAATGAAATTTCTGATTTTATTAGTTTTATCGCCTAAAAACTATAAAAAGAATTCAAATTTCCCACATGCAGCTGCAGTACTAGTACTGCTTATTTTATTAATCCCAAATTCCTATAAGAATATTATACTATATAGTTTTATATTTTCTGAAGAATTATATTGAAATTTAAATCCCCAACACGATGACTATACTAACTCCAATGTCCATGTATTATTCTAATGTTTTCTTTTTTATGCCCCAATACAAATACTATTACAATAATTAACCCCTCAAAGTTCAAGGTTTGTTTTTTTTTTATTTTTCGTTCGATATTAAATAATTGTATTATGGTCTTAATAAAGAAAATTCATATTCAAAATTCAAACTTGATCATATCTTTAACTAAAATTTAAGAATGACTATCCATTCCATTACGATCCTCGTTAGTTACACTTCATGGTCAAATTATACGTTAATGGTTATGTTCCTTCTACACATGATCATTTTAAGTTGTGAATTGCCTGGAAATATATTAGGAGTTATAGGTCAAACGTTCGGTTCTTCGGTTTAATTTTATCAAATTTTAATTTCGTTTTTTGGGTTTCGATTGTTAAAAAATGTATATCGAATACCAAATCAAACTGATTCAATTTGGTTTGATTTGATTCGGTGTTTTGAAAAATAAAATGAGGATAAAATCAAATTATAAGACACTTAAAATTCTAAAACCATGTTAAGTAATATAATGATGTGTCTCACCATGGAACACCTATTGTACTTAAAAGATCATATTATTGTCTTTGTGAAGAATATTGTGCCTCCAACTACTACTCGAGAAAAACAAGGACAAAGACGAATTCCTCTACCTAACATACATTAATAAAATACGTTTGAATTCCTCTAGGGAATTAATATTTGTTCATGAATTGTTTTGATTGCTCAGTTGACTTTTGTTTTTAGGTTAACGAAATTTATATATATATATATTAGTTAAAAATAAAAGTTTGATTCTTCAGTGCACCAAAGTTTTGAGACTTATAAATTACACCAAACACTGAATAGAGGAATCGAACTTTTGAAAAAAATATATCAACACCAAATTAAAAAATTGAAAAACCGAATTAGTTCAATTTGATTTTTCAATTTTGAGTATTTATACCCACCCTGCTACGAATATATGCAATTAGAGTACTTTGTGTCTACGCAATGATTAAAAAAGTTTTTTGTCGAAGAAAAAGGCAAAAGGATTATTCCATTACATAAAATTAACAAATAAATTAATAAAAGTAGCTTTCAATTGTACAAAAATGTATGTGTATGCATTTAAATATTTTAAATAGTAGGATTAGGTTCATTTATTAGTGTGAATATTGATCATGCATCACGACCCTGCTGAGCTAATTAATTAATTCTTTTAGGTATAATAAAATTCCATATGGACCACAAGGATGTTGATTAATTTGGAGTAACTTGTAGTTAAAAAATCTCATATTGAAAATAAACCGTTCTTTAATAAATAATATTTTTTTACCCAACAAAACTTGAAATCGAAACCTCTAATCAAACAATTAATTATTACACTTCACTCAAGTTCATAAAGTTTACACTTTACACAAAGCAAAAGTCACCATTCACGGCATATTTTAAATCAAATAGATAATTATGTAAAGTTCAAAATTTTCTTCTAAACTTTACGGTATTATTGAATATTTAATAAATTATTTATACCTATTATAAAGTGAATTTTTTATATGTTATTTGTTTTCTCTATCTTTGCCTCTTTTTTGGTCCTTTTTTCTTTGGGGCCAAGTTTTGTTTTGACACTTGGTTAACACACATTATATAAGAGATAAGTATTACATCAATTAGTTAAGTGGTATCTATATAAAATTAGTCAAAACATAGGGTATGTTTGGTACGTAGGAAAATAGAAAATGATTCTTGAAAAAAAAGTGAGTTTATTCCTTATTTATCAATGTTTGATGAGTAAGCAAGAAAATATTTATTCCTAAAATATTTAGGCATAATACATAAATATGCTCTTTAATTTGGCTTCAGCTGACAGTTACGTCCTCCAACTTTGGGTGTGCACGAGTAGACACTTAAACTTGTATAGAATTGAACAAGTAGACACACGTGTCCTATGTGACATAATACACGTAGGACACAAAATTGTCATGTAGGACGCCATGTAGGACGAATGTGTTTATTTGTTCAATTTTTTACAAATTTAAGTGTCTATTTGTGCACACTCAAAGTTAAAAGTCATAGTTGCCGGTGAAGCCAAGTTAAGAGTCATGGTTATGTATTATGTCAAATATTTATATGTATTTAACAAAATACTATGACGGAATGGGAAGCGAGATTGGAGGTTCATGTTGGGTTAATTTCCCTGAGTTTCTTACCATAAATAGGTTTTCCTTTTAGATAAATGTTTATGAATGGCTAGTCCTTTTGTCACGATCCAAAAGTGGACGTGATGACACTCGTCTTATCCCACCAAGACAAGTCAACCTAAAACTCAACCATTACAATAAAATACGGAAATTTATAATCAACTCAAAAATACCCCAAAAATCTGATTCTCACGTGCACAAGCCTCTAAAGTATTACTCCACTTTACTCCACATTCCAGTTTTTTTCGTTTACAACTAATTGAATGAAAAGAGAGTTGAAACCATTACTAACTGCTATCCTAATTATAACTTTCACTAAAGGCCATCTAACCCATTTAATGTTTCTTAGTTTCTATGCCAAAGACTCACTAAAAATATAAATATTTATCAGTTATACGTTTCAACATTGAAACTATATTAAGGGATTTGTAATGTCAATCCGTAAGTAAATAAGTTTACGGAACCCAAGACCATCCTATAATCCATATTGTTCAATCATTTGCTCATCTCCTTTGTGGATGTAGGTCAGTTGACCGAACCACGTTAAGTCTTTGTGTCTTTTGGTATATTTCTCGCTTGTCTTCTTACTCATGGTCTTTCGAGGTTTGTTTTGCTAGCTTCCACATAACACCTAATTATTTGGGTCCTAACAGTTCATGGGCGAAAGAGGTGGGATAAATACGGAGTTGAAATTGGGGCGTTAGGTGGATAGAGAGGAGATAATACATTTAGAATGTCACTTGTGAAACTTATTTTTTTCTTACTAAGTCATTTATTCGTTCAATTTTACCTAACTTAATTTTCTACCAAAATATTTTGATCAATTAAGCATATAAAATAATTAAAAAATATTTTCCTCCTTACCAAACTCACCAATAGAGTCAAAAGTAGGAGGAGATTAATTGATCTATGTCTTAATCAAATTTACGCAATTGACTATTTCTTTTTTTATATAAAGTAAAGTCACTATTAAAGAAAAAATCGACTGAAGAAATCTTCTTTTAATTTGTTCATCTCTGATAGACCACATGGGGAATTATATAAATATAAAGTTGTTAATTTTTTTATTTTTTACATAATTAAATAAATAAAATATAGAGAGTCTTGACGTAATTGGTAAAATCATTGTCATATTGCCAAGAGGGTCATGGGTTCGACCTATATGGAGATAGCCTTTTTGCAAAAAAGTATGAGAAATTTGCATATAATAGATCCTTGTATTTCGATCCTTCGACCCGGACCCTGCGCTTAGCGGAAGCTTAAGCACCAAACTTTCTTGACAAGTTAAATTTTAAATAAGATAATCACATCACACACTTTAATATGATATCTAAGCAGGCAAAGATCCTAACTCGAATCTCACCGTCATACATTATTTTAAAAAAAATTACATACTTGACTCATAAAAAGAAAAAAAAATCATACCCCTCACGTAAGAAAAGAGTTTTCTTTAATAAAAAGATGATATAAAATATTACAATAACTTAACCAAAAAAGTGTTACAAAATTAATGAGCATCTAGGACAATTACCTTCTAAGAAGAGAACTACTACCTCTAGACATCAAAACAGAAATAATAATAATTATAAAAAAAACTAACTCTAATTACAAAATGTAAGGCTCCCAACTCGATTATATAAATGTTTGTTAATATTGTTATTAAATATAGAAACATGTTTGAGATTAAATAGAACGAAAAATGTGTCATATAAATTGATACATAAAAAGTAGAAAGTAATTATCTGCCTTCAGAATAATTCAGAAAATATTGTCTTACTAATATATGATCAGAGATGTCGGACGAACCAATTTCTTCTAATTCGATCAATAATAGATTAATGATAATATCGATAACAAGGAATTTTCAACGTTAGCAACCAAACTTGTAACAACACCTAAAGTGTTGTAACAACCAATTCTAGTCATGAGGGAAGAGTACAAATATTGTTAGCATATAATTTAAACTCTTTCTAATTACCTAATTTTATTCTGTTTGAATCTGATTAATTTGAATTTGCGCCAAAAGATTCCACTTCTATTGATTATTAGTTTGAAACCTAGGAATTAATTAGAATAAGAAAAATAAAAAATAATAAGAAAGTGATAGAAAAAAGAGAGATAAACCTTTTTTTTTTTAAATAAATTACTTTGACTTGTAAACAAAAGAAAATTAAAGTTGTTTCCACGATTTACAAGCCTTTAATAAATAAATAGTGCAATAGAATGATACAAGAAAGGATAAGTATTAGTACATCAATTAAACATATATGTCTTGGTTGTTGAAACTATAAAGCGTAGAGTCAAACATTAAGATGATTTTTGGTGCATTTCTTATCGACGCGTCAAATAGGCGAGTTAGACTGAATTAAAACGAGTTAAAATGTATTTAATTAATAATAAATTGATTCATTACTTGAATTGAGATCATCTAAATCTAAGATTCAAGATGGATAACATATTGGTATAAAGAAAAAGAAAAAAAACATATCAAACCAAATATCTATTTTTTTAAAGAATAAAATAATATTTTAAGAAAAAATTTCATGGATCAATTTGAATTACATATTTAATCCAAATCAACACACTTTTTAGTTGAATTGAATTTAACAAATCAGAATGAATTGAATTAATAAATACTCATATTATTAATAGAGAAAATAATTGTTGGAAAGTAAGTCAATTTTAGTAGTATAAAGTGAAGACACTATTAAAATAGAGTTGTTGTAAGGTGGACCAAAGACTTCTTTTGTTGTTCATATTGTAAATATAATTAGCTGATACTAATTCACATCTTCACTTTCTTCTAATTTAATATTTTCTTAATCTTTACCTAATGATGGATTAGAAACTTTGGCATAACACAATGATAGCTAATTATCAAACTTTTAAAAAAGTTAGTATGCAAGTTGCAAATATTGCTAATTTTCAAAAGTGGATATATTAATGATTTGAGCCAGTTAGCCAGATATTTGATTACTTTAATATTCAGAATGTTGTTGTTTTAAGTTCATAAACAACACAAATCCCTCTATTTAAGAAGTAAATTACTTTCTTTCATGCGAGTTTTTATTATAATAAATTTTATCAGAATTTGTACTTTAGATATATGTATCCGACGGATATAGATACATGTATCTCATATATATGTGGTCAAAATTAAGTGTAATTTGTACAAGATACATTATAGCAAAGTAGATTTACATGTACCTGGCTCTCTCCTTAACTCTCTCTTATCTCCCTTTCTCACTCGCCTCTCTCCTATCTCGCTTAGTTCTTTCCTTATTTATCTGTATTTCAGAAAGTATCTGGTATTTCAGATACAATATGTATCTAGTGTGATTTGCATATTATATAGGATACATAGACTATCTCGCTCGCCTCGCTCCCTATTTCATGGTAGCAAAAATACATGTATCTAGATGTATCTAACTTGAAATATGATATGAAATTATTAATTAGTGAGACAATATGTAATTATTTCAACTATAATTAGTTTTTTTGTAACTTTTTTTTTATTTGTTGCAATTTTTTGCCTTTTCCTATATAATTCCTTTAACAAATAAATCATCACTACATTTATTCATTATGCTCAAGTCAATCAACACAATATTTATATTTTGTCCACGAATATATATTTTTTTTTTACAAATCAACTAAATGAATGACAATCCAATGCACTAAGCTTCTGCTATACTCGAGCTTAGAAAAGGCATATAATCCGTTGTACACAATATTACCTTTGCATTTCAGTAAGAAATTATTTCCGCAACTTAAATCTATATGACCTCCTGGTAACACGACAACAACACTTAACGTTGCGTCAAGGCTCCCCTCGGATATAAAAAGTATTGATCAGGACAAGATATACATGAAGTATGTTGACCAAAGGGTCAGAGCAACTGCTGCCACAGCATAATTCCAGAACATGATAACAGAACATTCAGTTTCACCAATTTCAAACAACTGTGTGATAGTACCTGTAAAAACTTCACTCATTAATCTCAAAGTTTTCGGAGGATCCGACACACACCATACAGTATTTTTAAAGAGTCTGAACAAAGTAGTTTATTAAAGAGAAAAGGGACAAATATACTGCTCAACTTTGCGATTTAGAGTGGATATATCTCTCGTAAGAAAATTGGTATATATATATACCTTGATGTTTAACAAATGTTGGATATATACTCTGACCGTCCAACAAATAATGCATATTTGAAAAGGGATTGAGTTTTTTAAATTTGGATAGGGTCTGGAGGGGTAAAAAGGAATTTTTAAAAAGCCACGTAGCATTTTCGGAATCAAAAAACCAGTTTTAGGATATTTTTTTTCTAATTCAATAAATATAGCTCAATTAACAAAAAGAGTTAAATATGCACCATTTGTTAGACGATAGGGTATATGCATCATTTTTCTAACGAGAGGTATATCCACTCTGAATTACAAAGTTGAGGGGTATACTTAGAGATCAATGAGGAATCTCATTGTTTAACGAACGTCATATGTTTGTCACTTCGCTCATCGATCTCGAGTTTTTGGAGGATCCGACACAATATTTTTGAAGAGTCTGAGCGACATAGTTGATTAAAACTTGAGATGAAATGAGGGATCATTACAAGTGAACTTTACCTATAGCCATTGCTGGTGGAACTGCATATTGAAGCAGAAGAACAAAGTGATATAAAGGATCTGTTCCCACCATGCCTAGATTTTTTGCAACTGTAATAACAGCAACACCGATGATAGGCAAGATAACGAATCGAACAACAATGATCCCGAAAAGAAGCCAGATTCCCACTCCTGATCGCTTGAAACCTGAACGAGTACGTATAAAGTAGTTGAAATGATGTTACAGAAAAATGCAGTGGATTTCGAACGATATACAATTGTATAGGATACTAAGTTCGATATAATACTTACCTCTTAGAAGATTCGCGCCCATTATAATGGTCATGGATGGAATTGCTGCCTCCCTGCAGTAGATAAAATCGTGTAACCAAATGGTCGCGTTGAGAACCAAGAGAGTAATAATGGAACTGCTCAACATGCTAGGCCATGGTTGAGTTTGCTGAGGGTCCTTCGGAAACAAACTCTCTACCTCCACGAGGTGGGGGTAAGGTCTATGTGCACTATACCCTCCCAAGACCCTACATGTGGCGGATTACACTGGATATGTTGTTGTTGTTACATTAGGGATTCATTGGGACAAGGATATGGCCTTAGGTATGAGTTCGATCGAATACAGTAACTTTGGTTCAAACTTTGTATTTGTTTGAAGAAATCTATGTAATATGTATAAATTACAATTAATTTCTGTTGGTGAAGAGCTATGAGGATTTAGGCAACAGATATGATATACCCTCCTACAAGTAACTCAAGTAGCATTAGGAAAAAAAAATTATTTGCATGAGGAATCATACCCTAGCAAAACAACGGAACTCTCAACGAAACGAAGTGGAGCACCAGAGCCAACCAGGAAATTTTGGATAGGAGAGATTGAAGCAATGATAATGCCAATAACCTACAAGAAACGATAAGCCACGTATAAAGAAAGAACTGAACAAGCATGCATCCATGAGCCTAATTGGGATGACACTGTAATAAGCAGTTAAGCACCATTGTCATACCGTTGCAATTGTAGGTGGTCTGAAAAGAACACTCAGGTCGATATATTCCAGCAACGACTTCACCTTCTTCTCAATGATAGTAGGTATCGAGACCTGTTATTTCGAGCTGTGAAGTGTTTATATTTGATTTTTCGAAACATCAAACAACTTAAAAAGTAATAAATGAAGATAAATCTTGATGAAAAGCAGTGGAACAAACTACAATTGTTATAACACTTTCTTGATTATTGATTAAGAAAACGGTTACATGGAACACCATACCAGCAGAGGTGGATCTAGGATTTTAATCCTTATGGATTCAACTACGTAATGCGATCACCTCCATCAAATTTACTCTATTCAGAATCTATTATTTGTTCATATATATAGCCTAAGCCAAAACTATGGGTTCATAAGAGCTTATTCATGAGATAAAATGAAGAAAATACCTTTGTTTCGTCCATGGATCCTTGGTAAATAAGCTCAGCTGAAACTTCATCACCTTTCGAGTTACTACTTGGTAGCAATGTTTGTGTAGTACTATCCAAGGCTCGTTTTGACGTTTCACTGTGGTTATTTTCTCTTAATTTGGAGTAGGCTGAGACATCCCCGTCATCCCTTTTTCCGTATGCCCGTATGATATTATATACATACGACCAAATGCCAATAGCTCCTATCTGGAAACAGGACAATAAAACCAAGCTAAAGGCCATCACATCCAAGACAGAAATTGTTTATGTTTTAGCACGTATAGAATGAAGTCGTATTCAATACCCCCATAGAGAGGGATACGTAGCCCATCCCATTTATCGAGCATGTAGATGAATCTCCAAACGGATTGTTTTTCTCGGCACAGATGGCTGGGATAATAATGACAGGCAAGTTCCCCATGTTTCCTGTCATGATCATTTTTCAGAAACTCATGAGTATGAATATAGACTTCATGACTTCAGAAGAAAACTTGAAAAGTTTTAGGAAAATCCATTAAAGGATGTTACGGAATGTATATAGACTTTATTCTTAGTGATGTACATAGCCATATTTAGGAAGCAGATTTGTAGGAATTCTTCTTTATTTCTTTACAGACAAGTTCTTCCTATTCGATTACATGGTATCAGAGTCAAGTCCGTCCCTGTCTGGGGCCTTTGATATATTGTTGACGCTCCAGTTGGCAGTCTAGGCTTCCAGGTGTTAGAGTGAGTTCGATCCACATTGGTTAGGGAATGTAGTACTGGTGGTCTACTTATATGGACTTGGGCAATCCTCCTAATGAGCTAGTTTTCGGAGTTGAGGTAGGTCCAAGGGCCATGTCTCACAAAGAACATAAAAGCAACTAGATTTCCAAGATGGCACCTTTCTCTTGTTCTGTATATTATTTCATCTAGAGAGGCAAGAAGATTTCCATGTCTTCGTGATACTATGATTATGCAGGTTCAATTTGTTGGACCAAAAAGCTAATCGGTTTCATCTTAGTTTACCCAAAATCTTAAGCTGATATTGCTGAGTGGTGAAGAAATCATGAAGAAACAATTTGTGTTTGAAGATCGAAAAGTTATAGCGTACTAAAGGAAAACGACAAAATGCTGTTGATCTACCTCCCGCGCAACAGCCAATAACAAGGCCGTGCAAATGCTGAGGCGTTCTAGTGATTTTGACAAGTATCCACCCAAGAGCTGATCCAACAAGAAAGGTAATAAGAATACTCACGGGGACGAACCACCTGTACTTGAAACAAATGTACCAGAAACACAAGAAATGTTGAAAACTAAGGAAAATGTAAAAATGCATTTAAAAGAAAGGTGGAGAGACAAGAATGCACCTACAAAGAAAATATTCCCGTCGCTGTACTTGAACTGATGAGACCACTAGCACAAAGTGATGGAAAGAAGACGTAGAATACAAGCTGCCCAAAATAAAAAAAAATATAAGACCCTCTTTAGTCCTTGCAAGGTCGGTTCGATGACAAAACTACTCTGCTTCTTCTCATTTTCTCTTCGAAGCAGTTAAATATTTGTTTGTCATGGAATATATAACAACTTGACGATAAGAGGAAAATCTAAATGGGTAAAATGCTACATATAACCACCCATCTTTCAGTTTCATGCTTAAATGTTGCTCGGACTTTTCAAAAATGTTGACAACTATGTGTCAGATCCTCCAAAAGTAGCGCATTTTTAGAGGATTTGACACAGGTGAGCAACATTTTTGGACTTCCCGAGCAACATAGCTTATAGCAGACTACCAATTCACACATATATTTCTGAGTGACACAAGCAGATAATTTAACATATTTGCAGAAATAATAACTCTCACGAAAGCAGAACGTTTGAGCACATCACCATCCACGCGAGAAGACATAGGTAGAAATCAGCAGTATATAATAATATCTGATTGCATAATCTTTCATTTGCTTTACCACTTTGAAATTTTATACGCGGAAGGAGGATTACCATTAGCAGTCTCATTTCAACTTACATTGTTCAGATGGTGCCGTCCTTCTGCAGTCAAAATACTCACATGATCCAAGGCAAGATATAAGCCAACAACCGCAATCAACAGCGTTTTCAGAACAGGCATTAATGCCAGCAAAAACAATTCCTGAATGTTCATAGTAAATACTCTTCTACAACCTCAAAGAAGCCCTCCTACAAGTCTATATGCATCGAAAGATTAGGCAATAAAGTAACTTAAATCCGTAAACACTAAAGAAAACACCATCATTTAACTTATCAACCAAGAATTTCCACCCGAGACCTCTTCCAAGTTGCAAAAACCATAAACAACGTAACATCTAAATGTCAGCCAAAGTTTTTCCCTTTCCCTACTTGCCAGAAAAGACATGTCCTTTTTCTCAAGCTCGGATTTGTTGAAGACATAATGAAGTAAATAAAAGTATAATCTCTCTAACAACTTAAGCTTTTAGATGAGATAATGACATAATTTAACAGAATTCAACCGCAAAAACAAACACCATAAATCTCTTTTTCAAGTTAATAATTCGAAAACTATAAGATATTTCGAGAGGTTAATTACACATATGATCACTAAACATACTCACCAAAACCACAAAAACTATTTTTTTGCAACAGTAAAGTCACTAAAGAATATGAACAAGTAGACACACATGTCCTACGTGACATAATACACGTAGACGCCACGTAGGGCACAAAATTATCAGATTCACGTGGAAGCCACGTAGGACACAAATTGCCAGAAGTCAAATTTCTGGTACCCGAAAATTGGCATTTTCTAACAAAGAGTAAGTCTGGTGCACAACTTATTCTTTCATTCCTCGGGTTGATCTGGTCACTCAATTAATAGTTATTAACTTAGAAAGTCGTTTTCTTCATTAAAGAAAATTGATATTAAGAAGAAAAGTGACTTTCTGAGATAATAAGTACCGGTTGAATGACCATCTGAAAAATTATCAATCATTGATGCAAATCGTCGTGCATTTTAGCTGCAACTACAACTAATAGCTCAAAGTTAACTAAATAGAAAAGAACATTTCCCCACAATCAATCAATCAATCAATCAACTACGCCTCAATCGCGAATTAACTACAATCAATTATATGGATCCTCCATACATCTATTCCATTATATTTGTTTCTTGAAGATCCAAATAAACTAAATTCAACAATTTTATACTTCTTATAAATTGGACCATAAAAGCAATCTAAGGATGATGGAACTACAACTGACAGAGGCAGAGTCAGAATTTAAAGTTTATAGGTTCGAGAATCGAGATTCTAGTCTTTTAAAGTTATTAAGTTCTAAGCTAATATTTTCTACATATTCAAATGATTATTTAAATACAAACACAAAATTTGGACCAAAAACTACTGAGTTCAACTGAATCCGTAACCGAAACACACAAAAAAAAAAGATGAATGTGAAGTGACTTACAAATTTAGAAACTCCTTCCCGCGCAAATCTTAAACTTCCCAAAATTGGTTTTAATTTTATGGAAGTTATAACAGGGATTTAAGATCTCTGTTTCAGATATATATATATATAGTATGACTTTGGACAGTTTCTGTAAATTACACAAACACCCCTTATTTCCATTTCTAACATACTGGCCCTCCACTTTTCCTTCTTTTGGTTTTCCGTGTTGCAGTACGACTAAATTCATATTCACATTGAGGGTAAAATACTTTTTAATAAAGATTATTTTATATTTATGGAAATTTGAATTTGACATTTGATATTAGATAATAAGGTACTTATCACTCCGTCACAATTCTGATGTTGTCACTTTCTCTTGTCTATTAGTAGTAGTATATATTTTTGGATGTTTGATTGATGAGTATTAAAATATGGAGTATCAAATTATGTTAATATTATTAACCAAATAGGAGTGTGTTTTGATGATTTTTTTTTTTTGAGCATTAAAATAGTAGTTAGAATAGATAATATGAAATGGTTTGAGAATCACGAAGGTCTCAGGCGGTTTTTATTCTATAAATTAAAAATATTAGATGATTTTTTTTTATAGGTTCATGTGGAATTAGTAGAGGTGTGCGTAAACGGGATCAAACACTACAATTATTTAAAAAAGAGGGAAATATATTTTTCTCCTTTTAATAAAAAAATCTTGAAGATATTTATGGATAACCAAAATATTCGAAAATGATTTTAGCATTTGTTAAACGTCGAGGATATATATGTATCATTTGTTAAATAACGAAGTATATATACACTACTTTTTTAAGGGGGATATAATTCAATCAAAATCACAAAGTTGAAAGGTATATTTGCCACTTTCGAGTTAGTGATTCTTTAGCCTAAGATCCTCCCTCTTACTTGGCAAAGCGTGCAAGCAATTCATCATCATTTCTATTAGTGAAAAGGAATAGAAATCAGAGGTGGATTTAGAATTTTCACTCAAAAATGAAATAAACAATATATAGTGCAAGGAGTTTGCACACGAAATCTCAAGATAAACTTTGAATCTATTAAAATACTAAACAAACAATTAATTTTGTATTCATAGGATTCAAAATCTATATATACGTACATACACAAAAAAGATCTTATATATATAATGTATTTTTTTGTTGAGACAGTTTAGTAAACATCTGGGTAAACCTCTAAATCTATCCATGATTGACAATAACTTAAATAACTTTTTTCCGAGACAACTTGTAAATATACAACTTGGTGGGAGACGAATGACGACCTTATCTTATAAGTATTCGGACTATATTATAAATTTCCAAAAAAAAAAAAAAAAGGGCAGCAAGATAAGCTACGGCTCTTTTGTAGCTCATCAATTTTTGTGAAGTAGGTATTAGGATGAAAATAAAAAATTAATAAAAGTCTTTTTCTTATATAAAAAATTGACAAAAAATGGAAAAGGACCAGCAGAATATAGACAAAAATAAACTATATATGTAATGGTAGCAACAATATATCATCTGTGGACTGCATAAATTTATTTAAAAAAAAAATTTAAAAAAAAGGAATCTTTCAGTATTTTTTTATAAATGGATATTAATTGGAACATTGCCCTTTCATGAAGTGGATGGTCCAATATAAGATTTGTCTGACTATAAGATATTATTTGAATATTAAATTCATATATGTGATTTGCATAATCAATTTAATGGATTTGAGATTGAAGCGTAGTTACTAATTGATATTATGAATTTTTCCGTTTGCATTTTTCATATATATACGGCAATTAAATCTTTGGATGATTGTTGCATATGATTTTATAATCGTATCGTATCATATTGTACTATATTTTTTAAAATAAATATAACATTTTAATAGATCGTATGATTTCATATTGTTACATATATAATGTCACAGATCATGATCAAGTAATATTATATTTATAAAAAAAGAGTGGTACGGTGTGGAGTTATAATTATAAATGAGATAAAGGTACTATAGGATAAAACGTAATTTTTAAATAACAAGTCAAGGCAAAATGAAAAGGAAAAAAAAAAAGTAACAATACGAAAACGTCAAATCTCTCATTTAATAAAACGAGACTTTTCATAATGATGAATTTAAAATAAAATCGAAGAAAAATATGTGAACTTACCTAAAATAGATAATATAATAAATTACGTTGAGAGTGTTTTTAGATTAAAAAATAATTAATACCCAAGTATGAAGCTTATTGACAAAACACTTGAAGCCACTTTGTGAGAAAGGTGAGATGGATGTGAGTGGTATACACATACTTAATCAATGCTCTCGAGTTTGAACTATGTAAATATAGAAATTACCTAATCCAAATTAATGCAATTTAATCTTTGATAGTAGTCTTGCAAATTAAGCTAGTGTTTGGCCATAGATTTTTAAATATTTTTGATAAATATTATTTTGGTTAAAATTTGGGTGAAATTTCATCATGTGTTTGGTCATAGAATTTGGGAAACATATTTCACTTTTTAAAGAAATATGATTTACACCCATAAGTTTTAAAAACTATCAAAATTAACCATAGATTTGTATTACATAGCAAAATAGAAACGTCGACGTAACAAGATTCATGACTTCCGCAACAAGTCAATTGGATCTTCGTTGCAGCAAATAACAAGTAGTGTCCATGACACTAGAGCAATGTGGTAGTTCGGAGCGAGTGCAACAAGCATCATTCCATACATCCTAAAGTAAACGAGGCTAATGACTTTGTTACCCTGAGCCGATTGTTCGTCATTTTCATCAACAATCATATCATTACTTTCATATTCACTGAATACTCCATCACTGGTTTGTTGTTCATGTAAAAAATTATGTAATACAGCGCAAACAACAACTATATAGAGGGTGTTTTCGTAAAATATTAAAGTTTGGTGTAGAATTTGAATTTTTAAAAGCTCCCAAATATTCAGATTTGACCAAATACTATTTTTTTCTAGTATTTGAAAATTTGAGTTATTTGCCAAATAATGATAGTGTATGGACAAACACTATTGGCCAAATTTTCCCCCAAATTTTACTTGAGAAATCTATGACCAAATGGGTCCTAAGTTTTCTCAATGGCCATAACTATGGGAACTCTTATATTTATCTTAAATTTGTCAAAATAATTAGGGGAAACTTCTTTGTTAGACGTACCTCCCTATCATATATATTAATAATTCTATTTATACTTTCAAATAATTATGTGTTTTATCACTAATTAAGAATTTTTTTATCATATATCGAGAAAGATATACCTAAATATATGTATTTTTACAATCATATATACAATAAAATAAGGAGAGAGGCGAACAAGATGGGGAGGAATGCGAGCGAGATAGTCATGTATCTCATATACATACGAATCACACTAGATATATACATGTATCTAGGAGAGTGGTGAGAGAGATGGGAGGAGGCGAGCGAGATTTGTTATGTATCTCAGATACATGCGAATCCACTTTAATATGGTGTATCTAGACCAAAGTACACTATATATTTAACTCAATATATCTCGTATATTCCGAGATACATGTATTTGAACAAAAAAAACATAAGAAAATTATACTAATATAAATTATACTACAAAGTTTTTCCTAAAGAGTAGAGGCTTTCTACATAACCAAAAATATTGTTGCACAAATCGTACTCTTCAATAGATTTTTCAACTTTCAATTCTCTCCAATCAACACTTTTCATCTCTCTCCATGATTTGTCTGTATCTAAAGTCGATATCCAATTTCTTGTGTACCCTTGAGAGACACAATTAATTGACAAGCAAATTTTGTGCTTCTTTTCTTTCGGTTCAAAACCTACTGAATAATAATAGAAATCGTAATTTCGGTGAATATTATTCTCATTCAGACTGGAAAGAAATCTTACTTCTCTTGTACTGGCGTTGCAAATTACAACATGTTGCATGTCTTTCCATACGCAAAACAAACCATTAACGCAAATAGGATGATAATACGTGTGATAATGCTCACAAAATATATGAAGATTCTCATCAATACGAATAAAGGAGCCTATTTCATCTTCCTTAAGCTCTAAGGTATAAAATTCTTTGGATTGGTGCACAAGATATTTTCTTCCATTAGGACGTGTCATAGAGCGGCAATGATGGAGGTCCACGAAATTTGATTCAGATACAAGAGAATTATGAAATTTGGAAACGCACCTGTAACGTATTAAAGACTTCACCGGAAGCCATGAGAATATTTCAAAGATTATGTCTAGCGGAATTAACTTTATTTTTGTAGATTTCATCTTCTTCTCCCTATTGGAGGAGAGTGGGGTTGTGGCCATGCCTTATGATAGTTTGTAAACCCTAATATATATATATATATATATATATATATTACCGTTTTCCTTTCCTTATAAAATTGGGTAGTTTTATCGATTTCTTTTCCAAATATATATGGACTATACTATATAAAAAGATTATATTCTCCGAGAGTGAGAATCCTAAATAAACTCTATCTAATTAATTTAGAGTCCAGGTAACTTTATAATACTTTTATTATTATTTTTATTTAAATATTAATAACCAATATTTAAATAAGAAAATGTTTATAAAATAAATACTCCCTCTGTCCATTTTTATTTGTCATGTTGCTATTTTCGAAAGTCAATTTGACTAATTTTCAAAGTTAAATTAGATTACATTAATTCGATATTTTAAACAAAAAAATTAGATATTCAAAAACTATATGAAAAGTACTATAAATTACAAGTTTTTTGCATATCAATTTGATGAAAAAATACATCGTAAAATGTTAGTCAAAGTTTTTATAGTTTGACTTTAAAAAGGAAACTATGACAATTAAAAGTGAACAGAGGTAGTATATGATTTCTCCAACAATTGATATGACAAGACAATAATGTAGCTTGACTAATGCTCATAAAATAGAAATAGAAATAACTAACAAGAAAAGAACTATACTAGTGTAACACAAAGAGAAATTAAGAGGAATAGGGTTCTTACTTTAGGTTTTTGACGTTTTGTACAATGTGAAGTTGTGAACTCAAAGTCACTATAAAGTGTAAATTGAAGGCTAAAGAGCAAAAACAGTAATTAGTAAGGTGTTGAGATTAATATTTAATATTTATGTACAGGTAAAGTAGTAATGGGTTATCGGTTTACCCAATAACCAATATTCATAAAACGAAACCAACCAATAACCCGATAATTTTTTTTATAAAACTATTAAAAACTCGTTAATCCAATAACCCAGTAACCATAAACCAATACCACTTTTTCGATCGATTCGATTTTTTCGCACCCATTTAACGAGAATGCCCTATATCATGAAACTTTTTTTGACTTCTAATTGATTGTTTTAAGTTACAAAATATATTTACCTTAAATTTAAATTTGTCGAAATAGTTATTATGTTGTAACACAATAAGATATATTACTTCTGCATTTTTTAATAAATTTAACTTTTTACTTAAACTACCCAAATGAAAAACTATATTGTAAGTTCGAAAAAATTACATAAAAGCCTTTGGTCTTGACTAATACTTTGAGTATAGTTAAAGTAAAAATTATGGAAATTAGCAATTTATTTATGAAAATAGTCGTAGTTAAAAAATATTATAAAAAGAGCAATATTTTTTTTTTATAGCAAACTCTTCCCCTCTCTCCCCCTTGCATCTCCTCGCTCTCTCTTGCCCTCTCCTTTCTCTTTTACCCCCCCCAAACCCGTCCTCTCTCTAGTCTCTGCCTTGCCTCTCCTCCCTATCTCGCCCCCTCACTCTCTTTGTTTTTCTCTCATAAGAAGAAATCCATTTCTGTCAAATGTATTTGTATCCAATCAAAGATAGGATGAATACAGTTTGTATTCATTGTATTTCGAATATAATTGATACAAAATAAATAAAGAATACAGTGCAAAATAAATGCAAAATATAATTCGTTGTATTTCGAATACAATTGATACAAAATACAATCCTCTCTCCTCCCTCTCTGGCTTCTCTCCTCACTCTCTCGATCTCGGTTGCCTCTCTCCTCCCTCTCTCGATCTCGCTCGTCTCTCTCCTTAATATGTATTCATTTTGATACAAATAAGTTTGTATTTGTATTTTGTTTCTCCAAAATTCCCAAAAAAATACACTCATATCTTTTTTTTATTAATAAAAGCAAATGCCAATTATAGGCACAAATTATATATTCATGTCATACATGAAAAATTATCAAATATAAATAAAATAAAATAAAGGAATTTAATCTTGAAGACTATTACTTCAATTTTTTTCCCAACAAGAAGAGACTTTCTACATAACCAAAAATGTTGTTGCACAAACTCTTTGCACTAAAATTTTCAACTTTGAATTCTCTCCCGATTACTCGAGTTCGAGAATAGGGATCTCCGTAACTCAGTATATAGATAACTCCATTGAGACAAATTCTTTGTTGGGACATAAAACAATCAATATTTTTCGTCTGTCTCCATAATTTATCCGTGTCTAAAGTGAATACCCAATTTCTTGTGTACCCTCCTAAGACATTGACATTAATTGACAAGCAAATTTTGTGCTTCTTTTTTTCTGGTTCAAAACCTATTGAATAAAAATAGAGACCAGAATATGGGTGCATATACTCATTCAGACGGGGAAGAAATCTTACTTCTCTTGTACTGGCGTTGCACGTCTCTCCATGCGCAAAACAAACCATTGAACGATAATATGTATGAAAATCCTCAATACGAGTAAAGGAGCCAATTCCATCTTCCTTAAGCTCTGCGGTGTAAAATCCTTCCGGTTGGTGCACGAGATATTTTCTTCCACCAACACGAGTCATAGAGCGGCGATGATGGAGGTCCACAAAATTTGATTCAGATACAAGAGAATTATAAAATTTAGAAACGCACTTATAACGTATTAAAGACTTGGCTACTTGACCGGAAGCCGTGAGAATATTTCAAAGATTATATCTTGAGGAATTGATTTCATATTCTTCTCCATATAGGAGGAGGGTGGAGGTGTGGCCATGCCTATGATAGTTTGAAAACCCTAATCTATATCTATATTATATTAAAATTACGAGAGACCTCAGAAATATTGTTTGAACTTTTTGCCCTTTATTAAAAGTTTTAGTAATAGATAAAGTCCTCAAATTATTGACTATAATAAATAGATGAGAAATTTTGATCTTCCTAAATATATGAGAAGTAAAACTCCTATTTATATGGAAAAAAGTTACGCAACCCAAATAATTTTTTTTTTATATTTTTTCAAATATTAATTAAGACTTTGAAATAGATAAGGCCGAGGGTTTTTATTTTTGTGGAGTCCAAATTAAAATCAAACATTAACTTAACTTTTTTTTGTTTGGCAAGTTAAATTATTTTGAAATATATATTTTCTAAATAATACTTTGAGTGAGCATTTGGTCATGAAAAAAAAAATTGAAATTTTTAAAGTTGAAGTTGAAGTTATTTTTAAAAATAAAAATAAAAGTCTCATTTGATCATTGATGTGCAAAAAGTTACAATTTTGAGTTTGACATTCCAAACTTTGTACATGATCATTGAGAAGAGACTAGAGCTCTAGAGACTAACACACTAGGAAAATTATAGACACAATTCATGATGGATCATACACAAAATGAGATGATTTAATTTTAATCTGTCTAAAGGAGGGGAGACTCCATTTGTCCATATTGATTAGCCCTCTAATGTTGTTGGGAGATTAAAGAAGAGGGTGAAGACCTTGATTTCCTCGAGTCTATGACTTAGCGAGGCTAATGCATCAGCTGGCTTGTTAGCTTCTCTAAAACAATGGACAATGTTAAATTTATGGTCTTCAATCATCTTCTGAATCTCCTGCACCTGGTTGCTGATTTTTCAAGGGGGTTTCCACTCTCTTTTTACACTTTTGATTAAAAGTAAGGAGTCTGTTTCTCCTATGGCCATCTCCAAGCCTTTGCTAGCACACCATTGAAGACTAAAGAGTAATGCTTCTGCTTTCGCCGTGTTGAAGCTGGAGTTGGAGTTGGAGTTGGAGTTCTATTTAACCATATATTTTTTGCAAGGAATATTTAATATTTAAATGTACTTTTAAAAAATATGATTTATACCTTGCGATTTTCAAAAACTAACAAAATCATCCAACTCAATTTATTTACCTTAAACATACTATCAAATTTTCTCTAAAAGAGTAATATCTCAAAATAGATAGTCACATAATGTCATATATTAGATCTATATACAAGCTACTATATATTATTACAAATATTTTTTCACTTTATTTGAAAATTTTAAAGTTAGAGTTGAAGATAGAGACACTTGTGACTTGAGTTAGTGGTCTGACATGCAGTTAAATAGGTTGACCTTGAAAACCATTTTCTTAAGTAGACAATGTAGAAGGACGCAAAAACTTTATTTCTTAAAAGGATTTAATTATTTTCCTCTCAATGACAGATTCAAAAACAAATACACATTATCGTGATTTGTGTCCAAAGGTCGTCGGTTCCCCTGTCATCAGGTCATCAACTTCCTTGACCTTGCGGCACTGGGAGGGCGTTAGCCTCCATACATGGTCTTACGACTTTATAGAAGCCTCTGTTTTTGGTAAATAGTTGTTCGGACCTATGCGTCGATCGAATTGACTAAATCAATGCAACAATCAAAAAGGCGATCGAAAAGACATGAATTTCTAAACTATAGTATAAGTCTTTATCGCAAATGTGAGCTTCCCCTCATCTTTATTCCCTCAACTTTTATTTAATGTTGGCCCCATCCACTTGTATTTTATATTTGTATATTTGTAATAAATATAAATAGAGGACAACTCATTATTCCTTGTAATATATACATAATTCATCTTTCCATAAATAAAATGTAGGGGCGTCAAAAATGAACCCAACTATGGGTAGCCCGCCTAATCCGTCCAGAATTTTAAGGGTTGGGCTCAAAATAATTTGAATTTGGTTCAATCTCAACTCATTCAAGCCTTAACCTATTTTAAGAGAATCCTCAATTGAGCCCAATTTAATCTTCAATTTCAACCCGTTTTAAGACTCTCTATTTGTATTGATGTAATGTATGTTCCATATTGAAGGTATGAATTACTATTTATTTTATATCTTTTAGGATTTATCATTCAATTTGTAACTTCTTTTTTTAATTTTCTTGAGTTGAAATTCAAATTGTGGTAAAAAATTTAAATAACATTATATTAAAATTATTGAGATTAAGCGGGTCAAGATCCAAATCGTTTTAAGCCCATTTGAGTCCAATTTATTTGAGCTTAAAGTAAACTTAGGTGGGTCAGAATCCAACTCAATTTCTATTTCAACCCATTCTAATATCTTCAATTTCAACTCAACCCGCTCATTTAACACCTCTAATAAAATCGCTTCTTCTCTCTCATAGTCTGTTAGAACCAGGGTTACTATAATAGATATTTTCACTACCGTTCCCATAATGTTTACATAAAATGTGTATAAACAATTTTAGAATAATATTTATTTATTATTTATCAATCACTAATAAATTAATAAAAATATATTTAAAAAATATTCTTCGTCGCACCGAACACACCCTTCATAGTCCACTCTTTTGTCAATAATTTATTCAACTTTTACAGGACAACTGGATAATGTTAAACAAAATTAAGAGTTGATCTTCAATACAATAAAAATATTTTTTAACGAAAATTAATTAATAATAATAGCTTAATTGTGGTATATTTTTTAGAGGCTATTAACCTTTTTTTGTAAATGTTTCTAAAATCCATAGCGACAGTAGATTCAATAACAATTAAATAATATCGATAATTATTTTAGGAAAAATTGTATGAAATAGCAAACTATTAATTCAAATTAAATGCTATAGCCATAGTTTCTTTTATTTGTAATTCGCAGCAAACATTTCATGTTTTTTTGTCATCCCATTTGTATACCGAAATATACAAATGCAGGACCCATTTGTATATCGAAATATACAAATAGATCGAAATACAAATGCAGGATCCATTTATATACCGAAATACACAAATAGACCGAAATATACAAATGCATGACCCATTTGTATACCGAAATATACAAATAGACCCAAATACAGATTTTTTATGTATATGTATACCGAAATATACAGATTAATAGCCATAGCAAACATAAAGTTTGCTATGGAGCGCAATTATACAAACTATAATTATAGCATACAAATATGATTTTTATGTTTGCTATATATGAAAGTTGCTCATTATTTTAACACTCTTTGTTAATATGTGTATTTATTAGTGCTTAAATTTATTTTTGTTGTATTGCTCGAAGATTTATAAACATTATCCAAAAAGTCATCCTTAATTAGCTCTAAAATATTCTTTGGACATTCACTTGCTAATTTTTTAAAAAAAAAAATTAATTGAGTGAAAAACTGCTGTTACGACCGTCCAAATTTATTTATTTTATTGCTAGTAATAAATATATGTATAGTGAATGTATATACCAATGTAATCGATACAGTGTATGTATACTTCTTAGTGAAATATTCGCTCCATTTCAAATTATTTATTGTGATAGTTTCTTACACGATTCTTAAAATTATTAGTTAGAAATTTTTGCTCCGTCTCAAATTATTTATTGTGATATTTATTGTGTATATTGCATGACAGAATGTAGTAATCTACTTGTTAATCTAATTTATTGCTTGACAGATTTTGTGATTATCAATTTGTTAATCCACTAATTTGTTATGCTTATCTATCTAATCTCACAACTACTCCAGTCACTTTGGTTTGTGAAATATAAGACACTTTCCCTATTTTTCTATCGTTTGTCTCCCTATATTCTGTCTTGATTATATTCTCAATAAAAAAGAAAAATGTCACTCAATTATTGATAAATTTTAATTTTTATTTATTTCAGCAAATTTAATTGAGAATACATTCAAATATTTGTTAAAAAAATTTGAACGGAAAATATCTAATGTATAAGTGGATACTTTATTATATGTATTCAGGTTTTTAATTGGAACAACTTGTTTCTATCAAACACTTTCGATTCAAATTTTGAAAAAAAAAATTATACGTGTTCTCAAACATTTATTGAGTAGTTAAGTTAACCATGTTAAATATGTCATCTCCTTTAAATATATACATCAACCTCGATTGAAAAGGTCAGATCCTCAATTAAAACACATATTCATTTGAGTTTCTAAATACTTTATTTTATGTTCAGATATTCAATTAAAACAAGACCTCATTCAAATATCTAAACACTTTATTAAATGTTTAGAGGTTCAATTAAAACAAGTCTTTGTTTAAGTATCTAAACACTTATTATATGTTTAGATATTCAATTAAAATAAGTCTTAATTCAAATATCTGAATACTATATTATATATTCAGATGCTTAATTGAAATAAATTTCGGACTATCTAAAACTTTTTCCAAGTCTTACAAATCCGCGTTTAGACCATCCAAAAGTCTCCTCCAAACACACCCCATTTTCCAAGTTATTTCCCTTTTCCACTCACCAACTTGAAATCATTGCCTTTCTTCATTCAATTTCCACACTTATTTATAACACAATTTACATCCAAAAAAAAAAAAAAAAAACCAATTCATCATTTTTGTAAAAAAAAAATCATCATGGGTCATATGGGATACAACAGAGTAATTGGAAGAAAAAAGTGTTATGGAATTAGAGGAATTAAATTAAATTCAAGAAAATTTTCAGTTCAAAGATTACAAGTGAAGTTCTTGAATTTTTTCAAGATTTTGAGAAAATCAATGAATTTGTTAATTTTGTTGAAGAAGAATTTTAGTGGAAGAAAACAAAGAGATGAGAAGAATTTGGTGAAGAAAAAAGTTGATTATGGTATGTATGGTAATAGAAATGATTATAAATTAAAGTCTTTTACAAGTTCAAATTCATTTTATGCTGAAGCTATTGCTGATTGTTTGGATTTCATCAAGAGGAATTCTCTTTCCATTGAGGAAAATCATGAAACTTCAATGTTGAAATGATTAGAATGAGTAATCAGAGATCTCGCGTTTGAGTTCTAAAGATAGAGAAACTTCAAAGAAATTGCAAGTCTAACAAGAGGTGTTATGATTAAGTTCGAGTTCTGAAAATAGAGATATTCCCAAAAAGTTGAAGGTTGAAAAGATTGCAACTCTAACAAGAGCTCTTGGATTTTATAAGTTTGAGTTCTGAAAATAGAGAAATTCCCAGAAAGGTAGAAAAGATGGCAAGTTGATGGAGATGTCTCGAATTCAAATCTTGAAAATTGAGAAAAAAAATCTGTGAGGAAATATTTTTTCTTTAATGAGCTCTACGCAATTGATGATTCAAATTAATCAGATTAGTGAGTTTCGTCTATCTAAAAATAAAGTTAAAATCCTTGTAAATATTAAGATAAGTACTACTATATATTTCCACCTTGATTTTTATTTTCTTTATTTATTGTATTTTTTGGGTTGTTTGATCATATGGTACCTTAGATTTAATTCAGGTGAAAATTGCCTGGTCATGAGATTTGAAATAGAACATTTTTTTTTGTGTGTTTTGTTTATCTTTTTCTTCTTGATGCTTTTGTTTGTACATTGGATATAGTTCTGTTTGTCCTTGTGTTTCCTCTTGTTGAATGATTGGAAATGTTGTGGACCTTTCAAAGGAACAAAATTACAATGGAAATAGGACAAGTTTTGTTGTATGAATGGGGCTGCTCCTCCCGAGGTCTCGGGTTCAAATTTTGTATATGAATTTTTATTTTTTTTGATAGTGAGTGTTTTTCTGTGAATGAATATTATGTGGTATAAATTTGGATTAGTCAGACTTTGATGTAGGTATTGTCTACCAAATGAGAATCTTTTTTTAAAAAAAAAATTAACACTAGTGCTTGTGTAATGGCATTAATGTTGTGTTTTTTATATTTGTTTTGGTATTTAAGCTTTTTGTATTGATAATTTGATATCGGAGAAAAGGTCTTCCTTTTGTCCTAAAATAAGCGTTATTTTAAAAAAATTCATGTCTATTAAGAAATCAACAAAAGTAATGTATGGTTTACTAAAAAGTATCCTTATTTAATAAATGTCTCTTAAAAATTAAATATTATTAAAAAGATAATGTATGATAGTGTAGTTAAAAAGAAAAAATATTAAATTTTATCTTGAATACTTAAAATGACACTTATTTGAGGCGAATAGAGTACTTGTATAAGTAGTCTATTTACAAGATAATTGTAAATAAATCTTTATGATAAATATTGATTGATAATTTGCTAAAAATAATACTCCCTCCGTCTCATTTTATATAACACTTGTCGGATTTCGAGATTTAAACGAGTCTATCTTTGACCGTAAGTTTTTCATAGATCTTTTAAACATTTTGAATTATCAATTATTGTGATTTATAGTGTTTTTTACATAGTTTACAAATATATAAATTTCATTTTAAAAAAATTGAAGATTCTGTGCATAACTTTCCGGTCAAACTTAAACTGTTTGACTCTCGAAAAACGAAAAGTATCACATAAATTAGGCCAGATGAAGTAGTATTATAAACTGCCTTATTTTTGGGAGAAGGTTCTTAGTAGGTATAGGTGAAGATTCAAAAGATTATGTGGCCACCTAACAAAAGTCTATTATATTGACCATAACTATAAAATCAATAAAAGTTGATGTTAAAAGTTGTGTTATTGAGAGGGGGTTTGAAAAATTAATATAATTATTAGATTAAGGGCCATCCTATTTTTCAAACTTTGGGAAAGTTCACTAGTTATGTCTCCATGATGATAATCACTTTTGCTTTGATTAGTCAATTGTTGAGATTAAAGTCTCTTTATCTTTAATCATTTCATTAGAATGTTTACTTAATATAATAATAATGTCTCTGTCATTTCATGAATTCATATTGCTTTATTTATAATCTCATTCAAAACTTATTATTATCATACTAAATAGAGTAAAAGTAAACATTAAGTTAAATTATATAAATAATAATAATTATATAACTAGAAGTTGTCTAAAAAGTTTAAAATTTATTCTCCCCTAGTATAGACATATATTTTTTTTTATTATACTTTAATTTTAGCTAAGTCTACATTACTATTAAGGATTGGTTGTCTTTTGAGACAACTATCAAATTAGGTTTTGATCCAAACCTTATAAGGAGGTGAGAATCTCTTCAATTGTGAAATCTTATAATAACTAAAATAATTTACCAAAATATTGTTTAATCAACTACTATGTGATAGAGTATCCTCTTTTTTTTTATTTTGGTTGTGTGTGTTGGTTATTTTATTCACTAGTCCCAACTTTACTTATTATGTTTATCAATAGTGTAAATTATTTTTATATTATTCATGCATTTTAATAATTATGACATTTTATTTAATTAAGACAGTAAAAGTAATATACGTACTAATTAACATCTATCCCTTAGAAGCCGTTTGGTTACTGTATAAGTTGCATTTTATTCATGTATAAAAAGTTGTATTAGTTTTATAATGTTTGATAAAAGTTTTGTATTAGGTGGAAAAGTCAACATAACTTATACCATGTTTGGTTGGTAGGATTTTAAATGTTGTATAAATGTTATTCATGTATTAATTTTATACGATGTTTGGTTGTGTTTTTTGTAGTCTTATATAATTAATATCAACATAACTTATGATGGAATCTGTGTATAAGTTATGCAGGGTAGAAGGTGAAATAAGTTATGCAGGTATTAGTTATACATGTATTAAAATAGTAAATTACACATTTACCCCTATTGATTTATTTTTAATTTTTTTCATTGAAAATGTTATCCAACTATGCTATTTTCCCAACTTTTTTTTACTTTTTTTTAATACACGAACAACTTCTTCTTTTTTCTGTTTTCATTTGAAATCCAAATGCAATATTTTATTAATATTACAAATTGAATTGTATATAGCGTTATATATTATTAAATATATTTCACTTATTTAATTAACATGCATTATTATTTTGTTTAGGATGTGAATTTATACACAATTCATATATTTGGTATATTAAAACTGTATAAACAATATATACAACATATGGATAGAATATTTATATTATATAAAATAGGATATTATAATTACTTGAAATATATTAATCGTATTTTATTTTTATAAGTTATAAACATAAAAAAAATAACAAAATGAAAAAATAGCAGTCCCAATTAAGTATAGAGGGAGATTTTTTTTCTCTTTACTTTTTATTCAAAAAAAGGGAGAATTTATACTATTTGCTTGCTTATTTATTTGTAAGTAATATATATTAATTTACAACAAATTCAATATTTAATAGTTAATAATTTATGCATTGTGATCTCTATATCACTAAATAATATATGCATAACTAAACCCTGCATAACTAATACATGCATAACTAATACCTACATAATTAAACTCTGCATAACTAATACATGCATAACCAAACTCTGCATAACTAAACCCTACATAACTAATACTTGCATAACTAAACCCTGCATAACTAATATCTGCATAACTCTAACCAGTAACCAAACGACCCCTTACTCCAAAGAGAAAAGAAAAAAACAGGTTTCACATTATGAATTCACATCCAGGACCATTTTTACCATCATCAATGAATATGGTGCAACATGTGTGCTGCTCCTCTCTTAATTAGAGGTATTGGATTCGAGTTCTCAAACAAATATAATTTTTTTGACTTAGAGTTTAGTTTCATACTTTTATTTATGATTGTTTCAAACTTTCGATTATCCTACAATGTGACAGTGTTTGATTTTGAGCAAGATGAAATTTGTCAACTCATATGTCATTTGTATGGTTTATTTGGTTCGTCACCTTGTTTCTAGGTGAATTTCAATTATTTTTTTAATGTCAAGTCTTAATAGTTAAACCGATAACTGAGCCGCTAACGATCTATAACCGATAAACCAGTCATATATATATATAAAGGAGAAACATAGACAAAGTGATGTGGCACCTCTCTATGATCTCCATTCTTATTTATCTTTTATCTTCTTTTTTTGACTTTTTTTTTATTTTCTTCAATTATTTTATTTTGTGAAAGCATCCCCTTAACTCATAGTTCCTTAATAAATAAAATCATAACTTTCAAACTTTTCATATTCATAACTTTCAATTATTTAATGTACAAATTTGTAACATCTTAAAATCATTTTAATAGAATTATTTTTGAGATATATGTACCTCCCACTATAATTGTCTTCTTTATTAGAGTTTATAATATATATTCATGTATTCTCCCACCTTAAATTTTTATAATTCTTAATTAAATTTTATTGATGTGGAGTAATAACATGTTAAAAGATGGGAGATAAATT
>JAJONR010005921.1:0-55761 GCA_029582245.1 Solanum etuberosum | reverse complement strand
CCCCCCCCCCCCCCCCAAAAAAAATAAAATAATAATTAAAGTTTGCTTTTAAAAAATATTTCCAATTTCAAATTTTTATTTTTTCACCTCACACCACCCCTACCCTCGACCCCCACCCCCCTCCAAAAAAATAATCTTAGTTTGTTTTTAAAAAATATTTTAAATTTCAATTTCAATTTTAATAATTATTTTCTACTCTCTAGTAAAAATAAAAGATATTTTTTCAAAAATATGTTTCATTCATAAATTAAACACTAAAAAATATTTTTCGGAAAATATTTTCTACTCACCAACCAAAAATGAGAAAATAAGTCAAAACTCTACTTGTTTTCCAGGAAAACATTTTTTAGGAAAGCATTTTTTCTTGGAAAACATTTTCCTTCATACCAAACACACCCATAGACATTTTTATTTTTATTTTTAGAAGTATTATGACATGCTCAAAATTGCAAAACTTGATGATCTCGAAGTTTTTAGAAGTCTAATTAAAGTACGACTGGTTAGAAGATTTGGGTTATAACTTATATGTTAAAGTATTTTATTTTTTTTGCTTCTTAAATTGTATGAAAACAAATACTAACATATAAAATGAAACATAAGGAGTATCATATAAAAAAAGAAAAGGAAAAAAAAATGGAGAGTGAATGAGTCTTCCGTGAAGATTGGATTGAAGTTTCGGTATTTCACTATGTGTTTGGCCATAGTTTTCAGAAACATATTCTACTCTTTTTTATAAGGAAAAAAGGTCTAATATACCCCTTAATTTTGTCATTTAGAGCTGATATACCTCTCGTTATAAAGGTGGCTTATATATGTCCTTACCGTTATATAAATGGTTCACATATACCCTTACCGTTATAAAAAAGAGTTCACATATACCCTTCATCTAGCGAAAGTGAAAAAATTAGTTTAAATTTATTTTTTTGACTTTAAATTTTTTTAAAAATTCATGTAGGGGTATATATATGATCCTTCTAGCAAAGTTCAAGGTATATTTTAATTTTTTTCATACAAAAATTATTTTTTGACTTCTTTAATTATCATTGTCGAGTTTTTTATTCTTTTTTTTTCTTTCATTATTTAGTGTAAAGAAAAAATTTAAAACTAATTTTTTTTGCGGCTATATTGTAATTTAGTTTTTGTATTTTTAAAAATAAAATAAAATAAAGGGACATCTATAATAAATTTTACAAGAAAATTAGTGAAATATAATTAAATTTGACCATCAACATAATAAATTTAAATTAGTCGTTGAAACAAAAAAATAAAAAAATAATACGTGTGAGGAGGATTAAATATACTCATGGATTATATTTTTTTCAAAAAAGTAATTTAAAAGTTAAATTAAAATTAATTTTTTCACTTCCGTTAGAGGAAAAGGGTATATGTGAGCCATTTATATAACAGCAGAGGTATATATGTGTCACTTTCATAACGAGGGTATATCAGCTCTAAATGACAAAGTTGAGGGGTATATCAGAAATTTTTTTAAAAGCACAAAAGAGATTTTGAGTGTAATGAAAAAAGAAATTTTTTTAGAATAATATTTTTATTTTATTTATTAAATACATTTTAAAATAATCTTTTAATTGAAAATAACACATGTAATCATTTAATTGATTGTTTGCCACGTCATCAATGAGTGTATTATATTCTCCTTTAGTTTTTTGTTTATTATCAAAAAAGTGTCAAAATAATATAACTGGACCTTACATGAGGTGTCTAAAATAAACATCGCTTAATTAAGATGTCTAAGTGAAATTTATTGCCAACTTTAGAGGGCTACCGATGGATTTGACCGTCAGGATAAAATCACTTTTAAAGACAGAGACTTGCCATGATAGTGATTTGATAAGTTTTATAACTTTTTAGTTTATGTTCAATATTAATATTATAGTATTTTTCTAATAATTTGAAAGCGACTTTCTGCATAAAATATTGATCATCGGCTAAGGCATATTCGCATTATACCAACTATACTAAGAGCAACAAATATATGAGAGAAATATTCATTTATATGAAGAAACAAATTAATTCTTTTCTAGTGGTCCATATTGTTGTCATGTATGCACAGTGGCAAAATCAAGATTTTCACTAAAAGAGTTCAAAATATGAAGAAGTAAACATACAAAAAAGTCGACAGGAATTCAACATTTACTATAAGTACATAAAACATAATTTTAACCATAAAACATAATTTTAACTATAAAATGTATAATTTTCCGCTAAAAATCGTTCGAATGAACCTCTGAGTCATTTCTCGCTCCGCCCATGTGTATGCAAATTAGTCATTCAACATGCTCTCTCTAGCTCTAGACTTGACAAAATGAAGCATCTTTGAATTAGTGAGGTGATGAAATCGAGTATTAATTAAAGACTTGCTTATTTCTTCTACAAAACTTTAAAACAATAACACAACAAGTGAAATAATGTCAATTAGTACCAAAGTTAACATGACTCAAGAACACCGATAACTCTATCGATCAAGGCTTTGACAGATAAAAACAGATTATCTAATATTTTTTGTCAGTGCTAAAATTTAAATCCTGATTTCTCAAGTTTTCATTCAATTTATTGATGAATAGACCATACCCGTAGATCACCCAAATCTCATATGACTTCTCATGTTAGAAAACTACCATAAATTGTTGAAGTGGCCTATTTAGACATGCGATATAAATCATCATATGTAATCAGATTGATATGAAGTTGAAGTTTTATTTGGACATGCAATTTGGATTACTTAAATTGTATTTTGTTTTCTCCTCATAAACATGAAAACCCCACAAGTTGTGAAAAGTATAAAAATCCCCCCAATACAATCTTACCAAAAACGAGCAAACCACAGTTCATAAACAAAATATTGAAATATCCTAAAGCGCCACATTGATAAATCGCATATATATAGTTTTATAAGGATTCACTAGTCAACAATAGTAGTAACTAATTATTCTTTTATATAATATTTTCACATGGTATGAACAACCTCTTCACGCCAAGCATGAGTCTATTTTTACAAATTTTGAAGTGATGCCTCTTTTTTTTTTTTTTACAAAATATAAACTTGAGGGTCAATTTTTACATTTACATTTTAAAATATTTGAAATGATTATTTGGAATCCCAAATCATGTTTTCTGAGAATTTGTGTTTCAAATCATGATCTAAAATCACATGTCCAAATGTTGATTTGAAATCATTACTTCGTCCAATCGCAAGCTAAGTGTTCAAATTTTCTTTTCATGATATCTGAACAAATTATCTTGGAACAACTCAACAAAGAAAAGGTGATTCAATTTGAGATGGAAATAATAGCATATCATTCTCAAAATAACAATTGCAATTGGGATGCAAGTAGTCCAATAGAAAACAATACATCTTGGGATTTCACAATTACAAGGTGGTAACAGAGGCCATCTGGGCTCCATAACCTCTCTTTCAAATCAAAAGTTTCAAAACAAGAAAGGAGAAAAGAAAAGAGTAATAACATAGTTCAGCAATGGACAAGCAGCAAGCTTCGCCAAATGGACGATAAGTAACAGACATGGCAGAAAGGGAAGAAACCCAAACAATACAATCACTTAAGAGTCTGGTAGACTTATTTTTATTTAGCAGCAGATATTATACCCGTTTGCTTCTCGTATACAAACTCTCCAGCAGTAAATGATTGGTTCTCTCCGGATTGGATACTTCTCTTCGCGTACAAATGTCCACAATATGCTACCTCTAATACAGTTGCATCCTTGTTAAGCTCAGTAAAGATGGAACCTATTCCTTCACCTGGATTAATAAAAGAAGAGTTAATAAGAGGTCAAGAATGCTATTGGGGACTTGAGCCTTCTCTTTTACTAAGAAAATAGCACGAATATGCATTTTATCTGTAGAATTAGGTACAACCAGTTTCAACGATCATTGATGCACCAATCAAGTCGTAGTTATAATCAAAGCCACTCATTTAAGATTTTCAATCATGCAAAGGAAAAAACAATACTAGATCTGCCAATTTACAGTTTAGCAGCTGCTTTATTATGAATGAAACTTAGGCAAGAGTATTGATGCCACCTAACAGGTCCAGCAGGTCGCTTTCATGAGGAAGGGTTGTTTCCAATTTTATCTAATCGCTAAAACTCCAGAGTGTGTGTAGTTATGGAAAAGTTCATGGCATGCAACTGAAATTGTTGTTAGAACTTAGAAGTATTCTCTTCAGTGGTACTAGAAAGATACATATTGTTCTTATAAAATGACAAAGGGAAGAAGCACAGCCACAAGAAATCTAAAACATGCGAGTCATGAGAAAGAAACTACTGCAGATAGCAAAATAGCGAGCAATCTGAAACTAGATTTGCCACCCACAAAGATACAACATTTAAATTGAGACGCATTTAACTGATTTTGCCACAGCAGAAGCAGTCTCTTACAAGTGCCCCATATGCTCTTTGGAGACTAGAAAGTCTTCACTCACCACATCACAACCTACATTGCACCTAGAGATGCAAAACCAAGCAAGAACACTTACCATGTGTGACTAACAACAGGTTCTCAGAAGGATACTTATCAGCAAGGGCCTTAACTACCTCCACATATCTAGCCCTTGCACTTTCCAACGACTCTTCCCACTCTGGCAGCTGCAGTTTCAGAAGAATAAAATACCATAAGTAGAGGCAACAGTGGATCATGCATATACTCAATGATGCCAACAAGTAAATCGAAGCAAGAACTCATATCCTACAAAATACCTTCTTATACACAGGTTCCACAGTGTTATCTACAGTTCCAGCAGGCAACTCAGATTCATATTGTGAGATGCTGAATTTGAAATCCCCATCCTTGGGAGCTGCAGCAGCTCTTACGGCTACTAAATTCAGCATTTCACACAAACCATACTCAATAGATACCTGAAATATAAAAAGGAAATATGTTAAAAGTTATCCAGAAACAGAGTGAAGAGAACAATTTCCAGAAAAAGTGACAGTAAAGAAAATCCATTTTGAATGCTGATGTTCAGCAAAAGTATGTGTTTATATTTGTGCATGTCTCTCATACCCCTGCTTCTACAAAGACTCAAAGTAAGTCATATCAATTTTGCAACAAGTTTCATGGCACCGAAGAAGCATATTCAAATCTAAGTCCTGGTATAACTTAAGTGACCGTATTTATTACTGATTAGAGGCTAACACCAAAGAGAAAATAGAAATATTAATGAAATTCATAAGATATTTCATGACAGGATTGAAATGGGTGGATGCATCAGTACATGGTGGAAACATATAATGATGGAATAGCTCCATTTAGTAAGTACTTCAATATTGTATATATGAGATTTAGCATGAAAAAGGGCAGACCGTTCCTTGGTTTTTCTTCTCACATTTTATCTTTTTAATTTGACAAGTCAAAATAAATTTTATTAATATATATACATTAGGAAATATTAGAAGTATGCTTTAGAGTGAATTGCATAAGTAACCTTCATGAATCTCCATGCACACTTTCCTATTTCAGGCTGAAGATCCTACATGCTTGTTCATAATGAATCTGCATTTCTTGGGTTATTGATATGGCTATCGAAGTTTTAAACCAGGAAATTACAAATCTGGTAATTCAAATATCCTCAGACTAGAACAACCTGACTCCTGAATAAGGATTTCTCCTTTCTTACTGTTTTTGAAAGTTGATATCAACTAAAAGAACAGGACCGAACCAAACCAAACCAAACTTTGTTTAGTATTATCCACAAACAGAAAAAAAAAGACCAAATCGAATTAACCTAGTATGGCAAAACCAATCAGAACTCTGTGTCTACTGTCTAGTGACAAATTTATGTTAAGAAGGGCAGTGATGCACCAATCAGTTCTAAGTGGAACATGCTTTGCAAGAAAAATTTAAATATAACGAAATCAATAATAATTTGGAAGAGAAAAAAACTAAAGCTAAATAATATTTACGAAAATAACATATTAATTAAGTGCAGAAACCATTTTAAGTTTCTAACTTAGATGTGATGATGCAGCTAGTGTTCGAACTTATCAGGTACTTTTATCAACACAAATTTCTAAAATTCTACTCCGAATGATTCACAGTAGTATCTGGACGAAAGAAACTAAAATGAAGTCTACAACAACAACTTAATGAAGTCTGAAGAAAAGAACATATCAATCAACTGCAGGAACTATTTTAAACTTAGATGTAATAATGCAGCTGTAAGTTTCTAACTCAAACTTATTTAGTTTTCTTTTACTAAAATTCTAACTTTCCACGATTAACGCATTCATAATATTTATTTTAGAATTATTTAGCACTGATCTCTTCAAGATAAAGCTCATGAGCAATGGGACTCATGTCTTAAGCAAACTGCCTTTCTTGGACTGCATCTAGATTCAAGGCTTAAGCACGCCTTAAATGAGCTTTAAACAGTACTCACATACTTACTATAGTACCGAGCAACATGCATGCTCAAACACAAATATGTCTGCATATAAACCAAATTAGAAACTCATAGATGCATCATTACACATCTAAGTTAGACACTGAAAATGGTTTTTGCACTTAACTGATATGTTGTTTTCATAGATATCATTCAGTTTTAACCCACCTCTATTTTTAGAGGTGTGGAGAAAGTGTTTCACACTCGCGCCACATCATCACCATGTCACTGCCACATCAATAATTAATTTCCTAGTCTAATCACCATAAGTTGTTCAACAAGAAGTTATATGGTCCTGTTGTTTATCTTGAGAAACAAATTTCTTTAGTTCCTTCAAAGTCAAAAAAAGCTAAAGAAATTTGTGTGAATTTTAGGCAAAATGAACCAACTAATTGCAGCAATGGCTACAAAGGTAACATATCAAGTCAAGGATTGAACATTTTCTTTTCTTCAAAAAAAAAAAAGAGTTGATGTCTGACCTCAGATGCTTAACAGTAAGGATGACAGGGAATAAACCAAAAAAGGTCACAGTTGCAATAGTGGCCTTTGCTCCCTTAGGAATCTACTGTAAGTTGTAAGTCAAGTATACAAAAAATATGTCTTTTTCTTCTTCTTCTTCATTTTTTTGATAAGAAAATATATCTTTTTACTTTGTGACAGATAAAAATAAAAGCACAACTTTTAAGCATACAAAAGTTCTTATAACAAAAAGCAGTTCTTACTAGTAGTACTAGATAAAGACTATCAATGATGTATTCTCCCTGTAAAAAGTTAAGCTTTTACACTAGAGTGGTACCGGATAAGGCCTGCATACACACCAACCTTCCAGACCTTATTTGTGAGACTACACGGAATATGTTATTGTTATTGGGGCGGAGCCGGGTTCAGCTAAACCAATAACTTTGGCTCAAACCTACTATTTTTGGTACTTAAAAATTCCGAACTCATAAACTCAAAAACCTAGCTCCGATTCTGGGTCTCTAACACCAATTCAGCAAAATAAAAGATGAAAAAGGAGAGAAACTGTACTTTGACTTTAGATGGATCAATAATGACTGAATCGGAATTGGATGACAAGACATTAGACTCGCCGTTGTGATCAGCAACGTCACAAAGAGCACGTACGACCTCTGCAGCAGTCTGCACACATCGGAGAAACGGAGAAACGAAAACCCGATGGATCGGGAAATCAATACTGGATCGGATCTTTTGACCCGTACAAAATGCCCGGATCTTACCATCCTGATGCAAAGGTGGGTCCCACGGTCTTTCCGCTTTCATCACCCACAATTCCTCAAAGTTATCCAACCGGTCACCGTGTCTCATTACGATTACGTTTTGATTTTCCTGCGTCGCCATTGTTGATACCAAAATTTAGTAGTACTATCTTTTTTTCTGTTTCGGACGATGAAGATTTAGAGATTATATATATAGAAAATGTAGAATGCGAATCAGTTTCTGGTTGATTTTGGAGTTAGGATTTTGAAGGTTCGGAGAAAGAGGATGGAAGAAGAAGAAGAAGAAGAAGAAGAGAAACTGCGATGGAACTTCTCTAATGGCAGACAAATTGGATGCTATCCAAATTACATGGGTCTTATTTCTTCGTCATTGACCTTTTCTATGCGACATTTGAAGAAACTGCCTGTAAACTTCAGTTTCATTTAGAGGTAATGGTCAATAACACATCATTTATTTAACTGGAGGTCATAAATTTGCTATGTCGTGCGAATTTGAATTAATTAAGCTTCAATGCGAATATTGCGGATACTGAAAATAGGTGACACATTATGAATGTGTGACATTATGTAAAGATGGAGAACGATACAATTTATCCGAACATTGTATTCATTAAAACAATATAGTACGATACAACACATACAATACAATATATACAATACATTATGAAACAATACGTAACAACCATGTAAACAAAGTGTTGTAATAGTCAATAACAAATCACCACCAATATGAGTTGTGGAGCAATGATGAAACTGATCCATCTTTAATTAGAGATCTCGAATTTGAGTCTTCTAAATGTGGAGAAAATCTCGTTGGAAGCGTCACTTCAAATAGGCCTTGCAATGTGCGATCCGAATTCAGTCGGGGCTCCAATACGAACTCCGGACACCTAGTGGAGAATCATAAAAAAAATGGGATGCACCACCAATGTGGTGCGTGGATGAGATTGCTCCTTCTTTAATCAAATGTATCAGATTCAAGTTCTAGATTGAAATAGTCATACTTCAATATGAATACAGAATCAAATGTGAAACCCAAAAATATAATGGGTCAATAACATATTTAAAATATTACTTTCTCCATCTCATGTACTTTAACTTAACACAAAATTTAAGAAAACAAAGATAAATGTTATAGTGATTATAAATCATTTCAAAGAAAATTTTAAATAATTTTCATTAAATATAGAAATATATTATTCTTATTTGAATCGATTAAAATGCAAAATGAATCATATAAGTATTTTGTTTTAGTTCATAAGTAACAAAGTCGTTCACACTTAACAGTAGTCAACTGCCAACTGACGAGGGACCTACTTCTCATTAATCAAATTTTAGATTATTTTTTCCACCAAATATCCTAATTTGTTAAAATGTCATATCACTTTTCATGATTTCGGTTTATTCAATTTAAAAAAATAATAATAGCTTTTAAATTTGTTTGGTTTGAAAAGAGAACTAAAGTGTTTTTTTTAATCTATAATAAAAAATCTTACACAAAACAATAAATCAAAGAGTATTTTATGAAGTTTTCAATTTTTTAGAGAGTGTTAGTTAGAGGAAAGTCATGTGTAGTAATGTATGAATATTTTCTTCGACTATCATTTTTCTAAAATAAATATAGAACAAACCAAACTTTACTTTTATATATATCTGAGGTGTGAATTTCTAAATTGTTAATCAGATGTCGTATTAATTTTATATATGAATAATTTATTTTCAATCTACATATCAAACATCATATAAGTTAAACAAAAATTAATATATAGAAAACTTATTTATAATTCAGCTATCAAACGATCCTGAATAACTAATAACTACATAAAACAATACATAAATTCACTCGTAACTAATTCATACATTACTAATATCTACATAACTCTAACAAGCTGCCTAATGGACCATTTGGTAGCTAGTTAAAAGATATTTAATTCATGTATTAATTTTTATATAAGTTATACAATGTATGTTAGTTAGCTAGGAAGTAAGTTATTCATGTATAAATTTAATATCATGTTTGATTTGAAATAAAATCAGTTAGGTAAAAATTGGCGTATTATATACCATAATAAAAGATGCAATAGTTAATACCCTATTGCTTTTAACATCAAATCAAATAAATTAACTTGTTGATTACCTCATTTGTGTCAATTTCAACTTCAAGGTGTGCAACTTCCATCGGTGTTTCCTTTCATTAAAACATTTTTTGAAATATATATAATTAGTAACAATTAGGAGTATAAAAATTGGAAAAATTGTATGAAATAACAAACTATTAATTCAAATTAAATGTTATAGACATAGTTTATTTTATTTGCAATTCGCAACAAACATCCCATTTTTTTGCCATCTGATTCGGTATACAATTAGCCATTTTCGGTATACAATTAGCCATTCCGTATAAAAATATATAAAATGCGTTTGTGTTTGTATAAAGCGAGAGAAAAGTGTATATACAAATACAAATACCTATATTTTCGTCCTATACACTTATAAATATAAAAATACAAATATTATTAAACAAATTACAATGTATAAATGAATTTATACAAAACTGAACAATTTGTATAAAATTGGATGTATCTAGCGAATTATACAAATCAAAAGCTCCATAGCAAACATAAAATTTGTTATGGAGCGCAATTATGCAAACTATAGCTATAGCATACAAATATGATTTTTAAGTTTGCTACGTGAAAGTTGCGAAAATTGACCAAAATGGTCCTTAATGTATGAAGGATGGGCCATTTTTATCCTTGATATATCCATTTGACAAATGTAGTCCATGATATATGTAAAATATGATATATTTAATCCAAAGCCCTAAATCTAACATATTTTCTTCAAAAATTGTGTAAAACTAATGACTTTAATTTATCAAAATAAAAGAAAAGAAAATGACTAACGTTGTTTTTAAGGATGGGCAAACAAAGATTGTCACAATATTTAGAGTAATTTATGTGGTATTCAGATTTGAATTACTTGACTTTTCTCCGATAGGCAAGATAACATTTTGCTTTGTTCTTTATCTTTCAAGCTTCTTTTTACCACGGTATGTAGTAACAAACTTTTATTGGATGATTATGTTATATTTTGTTCCAATATTATCCTAGGTGAGAAAGTTTTGGAGTGGAAAGATTACGATTTCATTTTTATGATTATGAGGATGTGATCACTATATTGTGGCATGTTGTTTCTACGTAAAAGCTAATGTCCGTTTAAAATTTAATATGTTGGAGGTTACGTATTAGGGTAGAAGGTTAGTAGGGGTAAAATGTTGTTTTACCTTGCGAAGGTTGTTGCCTAGTACTAGTCGTACCTTTATATTTCTTGTCATATGTTGTTTATTATGTTTCGATTATCCAATTTGTTGTTGTCATTGTTTCTTTCTCGTAGATTTTACATTGCTTTCCTTATTAACTGTTATGTTTTCTTCATTATTTTTTCTTCTTATACTTGGATTTGATGCTCTTAAGCTGCATACTTATTTTCCTTTCTAAAAAGCCGTTATTTAACCTAAAATTGTTAAATTTAAGGCTTTGGATCAATTATGTCATATTCTTACATATATCACTCATTCTGATCTTTTTTTAACCTCAAAATAATATGTAACCATTATTGTTATAGTTTCTGAGAGCACTTTGTACACACTGAATAAACCTTCCACCATATAGTAACCTACAAACTATATAAGGAATATAAATCATATAAGTCCGACAGCTCGATTCACAAGACATTTTGGTATTTTTTCAAAAATAATTTTCTTAGCTATTTCTGTTACGTCACCGCAACAAAACCTCTCTCAGAAGAAAGAAAAACACATGTCATCTTCCTCTTGTCAATTTTTTTTTCTCTGTAAAATAACAACTCTTTTTCTTTCTATCGCTCTTTTTCAGAAAACCCCATTTTGAATTTCGAGGTAATTTTTCTTCTGGTGGCTACAAATCTTAGATCTTCTTTTTCTATTATTGTTTTCTTGAAAATCTAATTCTTGGGTTTTTGTTTGAATTGTATGTTAGTTTTTTAAAAATAAAATAAAATTTGGGGTTCTTTTTACTATTTTAGGTGTAAAGAAAGTTGATTTATGGTGATTTTGAAGCTTTGCTGAAATTTATGTGAGTTTCTTGTTTCTCTTTAATCATATGTGAAAATTTGGATATTCTGTTTTGTCTGTGTAGTAAAGATGTTGTAAAGTTTGATTCTTTGCATCTTGTTGCTATCTTATTAGTGGAAAGATAAGTGGTATTAGTGGCGGAGCTAGTGTTTTTACTATGGGTTCGAAATATGTAGAAGTAAATAAGAAGTGGAAGGGGGTAAAAACATCTAGTAAAAAATAGTTTTAATCATGTATAAATGTCGTAATTTTTCGTCCTGTTAGAATGATGTAGAGGTCTTGGTTAGCTTATAGGGAATTTAGAACCTTGAAAAGCTTGTTGGGATATTTGATGGTGCAGGCACCATTGAAAAAGAATTTTAGTTTGTTGTTATGATCAGTTTAATCGATAATCCATATACTAAGATAGTAGGAGGAGGAAGTTGAAAAGGAGTTTAGAATCTTAAATGATAGAGGGGACTGGCTTATTAGAAGAATCTTGGTATTTAAATAGGAAAAGACCCTATCTTTTTTTTTTCCCTTCATCCAAATAAAGAAGATCATACTTTTTTTCTTTCTCTGTTATCCATATTATAAAGACATATTCAAAGAATAACCTCCTCCTGCTGGCATCACCTTATACCTCACCATTTGAAGTTGCACTTCTCTGTATGAGGTGATCGACCCTCATTTTGATTGCTCCAACAACAACGACGTACCTAATGATCCCACAAGTGGTGTGGTGTTTGGAGCGTTGGGTGTATGCATGACTTACCCTACCTCGTTTTGATTGCTCCATCGTTTAAAACGATAAAATCATGGCTTTTAGTAACATTGTGTTTCAGAGCATGGCCTTTTGCCTTCTTTTTTTCTTAATTGCTTTGGGATTGCTAACAGAATGTCTTCTATATTTCTATCATTTCGTGCTTGAACTACATGTTGGAATTTAACCTACTTTTTGGATTGCTAGTTCTAATACTTTCCTACACCAATTGACTTGTAATCAATACACATCAGCTATTTACAGCACATACCGTATGTGTCGTATCCACCTTTTAAATGGTTGAATGAAATGAAATTATTGCACTTCTGTGCAGGTACTAAGGTGATCCATAATGTTTGGACGGGGTGCAAGGAGGAGTGACAACTCCAAGTACTATGAGGTGCTTGGTGTTTTGAAGAATTCCAGTCAAGATGAACTTAAGAAGGCATACAGAAAATCTGCTATAAAGAATCATCCTGACAAGGGTGGGGACCCTGAAAAAGTGAGTTGTCCCTTCTCGCACGTGCAATTAGAATTTTCTGCGTGTTGCTGTTCTAGATATGTTACATCTATACCAAGGGAACCTTTTGATTCTGATGCTTATTTTGCTTTTCTTCATAAGTTCTTTGTCCTGTTTTGTCTCCACTCAGTTCAAGGAATTGGCTCAAGCATATGAAGTTCTAAGTGATCCAGAGAAGAGAGAACTTTATGATCAGTATGGTGAAGATGCCCTTAAAGAAGGAATGGGTGGTGGTGGTGGTCACAACCCATTTGACATATTTGAGTCGTTCTTTGGTGGAACTTTTGGTGGAGCTTTTGGCGGTAATAACTATTAACGACCCATCTCCCTCTTGGGAAAGAGACCCTGCAAGAGGGGGGTGGGGGCTGTTAAATTCCTCTTTGTTTTTATTATCTTTTTAAATTTTTGTGGTTGAAACATCTGTCTGCCTTGATTATCGCAGGTGGTGGTAGCTTCAGAGGCAGCAGAAAGAAACAAGGGGAAGATGTAGTGCACACTCTAAGGGTTTCACTGGAGGACTTGTACAATGGCATAACAAAAAAGCTCTCTCTTTCACGGAACATATTGTGTCCAAAGTGTAAAGGGTATTACTCTTTCTTTAATTATCTTAACTTTTTTCATTTACTACTGTTCTGTAGCACTTTGTGACAGTGATTTTCAAATAAATGTGTTGAATGATGATATTGTATTTAAAATTCTTCTGTTCCCACTTAGGCTGAGAATCAATACCAAGTTCTCTCACTGAACATATCTGAATTGAACAAATTGGGGGTCCAATAGAGAAGAATGTGAATCCTCTATGTATACAGATATATTAACCGGTATGGTTCATCAAGACCTTTTATGTTTCTTCGCGTTATTCCTTTTCTTCTTTTGATGTCTCTCTCCACTGATCCTGTCTGAACTAACTTTAGATTGTAATATGATTGTCGAAGCGTTAGTTTTTGATTTATGCCAAGTAAACGTGGACATCATCGATAGGTTGTTCCTTGTGTAATTGATTCACTACCGTCGAGCCCTCTCTTAATTTTGCTACTACAGTTGGTTGCATGTATTCTTGACAAATACAATCACCAAATTTTAGGCAGGCTCTGCATTTGCGTCTAAAAATCAACCACCCTCTGAACAGATGTCTGACACAGAGTACTTGATACTTTAGGAATTCTTCGAATTTAGACACCCTTCTATAGGAAAAATTGGGGTTACTAGAATGTAGACAAGAACATCTATTATAGCAGGTTATCGTCCAATGATTTGACTAAGAGCCTGTTTCGATTGGCTTTTGGCTTTTCACTTATAAGCCAAAAGGCATAAGTTAGAAATCCTAACTTATGGCTTTTGGCTTATTTCATCATTTTGGCTTATTTCATCATTTTGGCTTATTTCATCATTTTGGCTTATTTTCATCATTTTAGCTTAAAATCAAGTGCTTATAATTTATCCAAATACTCCAAAAGTGCTTAAAAGCTATTTTGACTTACAAGCACCTAAAATAAGCCAATCAAAACATGCTGTAAATTCTATTTTCTTGGCTCTTTCCTCTCCCTTTAGATGCTTTAACAGTATTCTTGTATCTAATTTTTGCGGTGTTGAAAAATTTGAATTTTATGGCCTCAAAATGTCCATATCTTTGTCATGCTAGTTTCCATTTCTGTGCTCCTCAGGATGGGTTTTGATGAGTAATTTTTGTTGGATCTATACAATAACGATTTGATATTAGTTCCCTTGACTGCAGTATACCTCTCATCTATACGGATGTCCACTGAGGTGAATTTGGTGTTGCTGGTTTATATTTCTTCTCCTTTATTGGGTGTAGCTATGAGGTTGCTGCATCTTAGTGGGAAATTTAACATAACCTTTTTCAGTTGCAGATAAACATACTTGAGAAAACATAACATCATTTTTGGTGCAGGAATGACAAGAAAGGCGAGAATATTCAGAAAAAAGAGTTGTCTGATAAAATTGTTGTATATTACCTCTTCTAAAAAGTCACCTGTTTCACTGTATTGGTCTATGTTGTCATACCAGAATATTTGCAATCTGAATGGGAGATTAGAGGGCTTACACAAATCCGTATTTATTAGTTTAACTCGTCTTAATCGGCCTTTTTATTTATTGGGTTGCGTATGCATTAACTTGCTCTACACATGCATGTTTTATTGAAAACTTTACTGGTGCATATTTACAATTTTTTTATGATTTACATGCATTATCAGGAAAGGTTCAAAGAGTGGAGCTTCTGGAAGATGTTATGGATGTCAAGGTACTGGAATGCGTGTTACAACAAGACAGATAGCCCCAGGCATGATTCAACAGATGCAACATGTTTGTTCCGAGTGCCGAGGCTCAGGTAATGAGATTTCCCTGTAATTCTAATTTTCAGTCTTATATGTGGAGGAAAAAACACTACTTGTAACTATGAATCTTTCCTTGTTAATACAGGAGAGGTTATAACTGAGAGGGATAGGTGTCCTCAGTGCAAGGGAAATAAAATTACACAAGAAAAGAAAGTATTGGAAGTGAATGTTGAGAAAGGGATGTTACACGGTCAGAAGATTGTTTTCAACGCAGAAGCTGATGAAGCTGTAAGAGTTTTTTGCTATGCAAATTGGTTCAGCTTTTGTAATTTCCCAGTGTACATGCTAAATTGTCCCTCAAAAGTTTTTAGGCAATGTTTGCAAACAAATATTGATCTTTCTTCTTTAGTCTAATCTATTCGAATCGATAAATTTTGAAGTCAGTGCACAGGACTTTGAATGGAACATAGATCCTTCTCATTAATATACAGTATTGTCAGTCCTATCTGCTTCCTCTTACATTTTGGCAGGTGATATTTCGTTTCTCATAGTTGTTTTGTGGTGTTATATGCAGCCAGATACCATCACCGGCAATGTCATTTTTGTATTACAACAGAAGAGTCACTCAAAGTTCAGGCGCAAGTCTGATGATCTTTACGTGGAACACAATCTCAGTTTGACAGAAGCTCTCTGTGGCTTTCAGTTTGTCCTGACTCATCTTGATGGCAGGCAGCTTCAGATCAAATCTAGCCCTGGAGAAGTTATAAAGCCTGGTAAGGAGTGTTCTTAGTTTGTGCTTAATTACTTTGTGGCGTGAAATGTGATATCTATATATGGGGATCATTTCGTTCTCTCTTGCAGATCAATACAAGGCGATAAATGATGAAGGAATGCCCCATTATGGTAGGCCATTCAATAAGGGTCGGCTTTATATCCATTTTAATGTGGAATTTCCAGAATCTGGATTTCTTTCTCTCGAGAAATGCCGTGCTCTTGAAGCTATTCTGCCACCGAGACTAGGGAAGCGCTCATCTGATATAGAGTTGGATAAGTGTGAGGAAACCACTATGCATGACGTCAACATGGAGGAAGAAATGAGACGCAAGGAGCAGCGACACAGGCAAGAGGCTTATGATACGGATGATGAAGTTGACGCAAATCTGCATCGCTTGGGTTGTAACCAACAATAGAAGTTCCCAGATGGTGTGGTCTTTTAGTTGAGTCCCCAATTTTGTCTAATGCTCTGTTGGCTGTTTTTGTTAGTAATTAACTGATTTTCTTTTTGGTTCTGCTTTTCAGTTTGTTGTGTTGATCTCAATGCAGGTTTTTTTGATCCTAAAGTTCATTGCTAGACTTTCTGAACTCTTTATCATTGTACATTCCTATCATCATTCCTTAGCTATAGAAATGGGAAATTTTCAGAAATCGCGATAGTTTGAGGTCTAATTGTCAAACATAGCGATAGTTTGGATGATAAACCAAACGTATCAGTAGTTTCTGAAATTCGCTAGCTATGTATTAGTGTGATACAACAACAGATATAAAGCAAATTGCTGTATCTAGAGCGAAGCATATTAGCGATATAAAGTGAATTGTTGCATCACTGATATTAATTCTATGAAAATTGGACACTTTAGAGGGATACATGTTTAGGAACCTAGGTAATAGTTTGCAGATACTTTTGGGACATTGGTGTTTCTGCCTTCCAAAAACTAGAGCATATATGCCCTTCACTCTAACGGAAGACTAAATAGGGACACGTGGCACAATCTTATCCATCGATCTGATATTTAGTAAATGTTGGGTTGGTGGATAAGATTATGACGCGTGTATGTCCGTTAATATAAAGGGTATATATGCTCTAGTTTTTTGACGGCAGGGGCACCAATGTCCAAAAGTATGACAGAGGGTATCTGCATACCATTTACGATAGTTCGGGGGTATATTTGTCCTTTTTCCCAAAAAAATAATGAAATTTGTCGTGAAAGAACAAACTTTGAAGCTTTGAGTATTGAAAAGAGAAAAACGGTGAAAATAAAAGAAAATGATTCAGATCGGACTAAATGGATGGGTTTTAAAAAATACGGTTATTTAAAATTGAGAGTGAATCATATGATTCTTAGTTTGACACGTATTAATCCATAAAAATTAAGAGTAAATTTGTGTCAAAATATAATAGAATGACTGGGTATATTTGGGCCGAAAGTATCATGGAAGGGGTTTGGACTAAAGTATAACTAGGAGTGTATTTAAATTAATTTTGATGGTATATATAGAGATATATTAACCCATTTTTCAGAGTTCGGTATGTGCTAACTAAATTAAGATTCACGTATTGCAATTTCCATTTTGGGTCGGTGTTTCCAAAAGAATTTTTTTTATCATCAAAAGTCTGATTCCAGACTTTGATTAAGAATGAAAGAATCTCAATTATTTCATTACAATTCAAGTTGCCTCAATAATTAAGTTACTCATAAAAAAATAAAAATAAAAATAAAAATAATAGAAACATAAATGTGAAAAAGACACTTCTAGGTTTTTGGTGGATAAATATGGCTTTCTTTTCCTTAGGTCACTACCAATACCATCCACTAAAGTCACCAAATTTATTAGAGCATTTATTAGTGTATGAGTTTGCACCCAAAAAGTATTAATTTCTAAATTTTATGGACCAATTCAAGATTTAAAATTAATTAGTTTAAACTTTTTTAAAAACACTAATATTGATTTATTTTATTTTTGATTTATGGATTTAGAATAATATTTATTTAAGAAATAAGTAGTAATTTCATATATTTATATATATAATTATTAAAATTATTAAATTCGATTAAACATCTACGTCTACATTGACCCTATGATCATCATTTTTGGTTAAACATTATTACGTTTTTGAAAATTCCCAAAGGTTCATGTATATAATCATCATCACTAAATAAAACTATGAATGAGTGTGTTTAAAAATAGTTACTGGGTCAGATTTATTTATAAGAACTATTTATAAGCCTGTTAATTCATTAGTTTTATCGTTCTTCTAGACCTAATTTAATAGTAACCAGAGGCGGACCCACGTGTATCCTTAAGGGTGCACGTGCACCTGTTAACTTCGGAAAATTATGTATATATACGTATATATATACCTCTTGAGATAAACATATATTTTATTAGGCACCCAAAGACACAAAATGAGCATTTTTTGTTTTATTTCCGTTTTTAGCTATGAAGTTTAAAAATATCGAATAAAATAGGAGGATGGTTAGTTTTGAACTTGCGACCTCACGGTGCAAAGTGAAATTTAAAACCACCACTCCACATAACAAACTTTATCTATTAGAGTCATCTAATTTATTTATACATGAATAACGTAGTTTTGTATTTCATATATATAAACCAATATTGGTACATACTTTAACTAACGTGCATATCGTTGGTGGTGCACCCGTCGTCTTCAGTTCCTGGATTCACCTCTGATAGTAACGTATAAAATTATTATCATGGATAACGAAAAATGTAGGATTATCTATCATTACATGGACAACTTGGGTTAGTGTTCAAGAGAAAACTCTCTGCATTTTTCTAAAGAGTATTTTTAGACTCTAGATAAACGAAAATAGTATTATAAAATAACTAGCTAACGAATTAATATTAATAAACTAAACTAAGAAGAACAAGCAAAGAGAGAGGGTAATCTATTACAATCTCCAATCTCCTCATTTGTGAATGAAGTAATGGTTATTTATAGCCAATAAGTGATATACAAACTAACACTTAGCCATTAAGAAGTTATTCACTTGGCCAAGTGATGACACTTCAAAAATGGGTGGCCCCACATGGCATCCACCCTAGTTTTACAATACTCCCCCTTGGATGTCCATGTAAAAGAAAAGTTGAAGGAACAAAAATATACATAGACATTCATAATACGCATTGCTTGCTACCTCATTAAAAACCTTTCTAGGAAAACCCAGTGAGACAAAACCTAGACTAAGGAAAAAAGAGTGCAACACATATTTTAATCCCCCTGATAAAGACCATGATTCAGATGCTTAAGTTTTCGCATTCCAATCTTGTGTACCATCTTCTCAAGAGTTGAGGCTGGTAAAGATTTGGTGAATAAATCTGCTGGATTATCACTTGAACGAATTTGTTGTATATCAATATCACCATTCTTCTGAAGATCATGTGTGAAAAATAATTTTGGTGAAATGTGTTTCGTTCTATCTCCTTTTATGAAGCCTCCTCTTAGTTGAGCTATGCATGCATCATTGTCTTCAAAGAGCACTGTAGATACTTTGACATCACACTTCAAACCACATCTTTCTTTGATGAAATGTATTACTGATATCAACCATACACATTCTCTACTTGCTTCGTGAATAGCTATTATCTCAGCATGATATGAAGAAGTAGCGACAATGGACTGCTTCGTAAAACGCCATGATATAACAGTACCTCCGTATGTAAACAAATAGTCTGTTTGAGATCAAGCTTTATGTGGGTCAGATAAATAACCTGCATCTGCATGACCAACAAGATGTGCACTATCTATGTTAGTATAAAATAGACTCATATCACTAGTTCCCTTTAGATATCGCAATATATGTTTAATTCCATTCTAATGTCTTCGTGTAGGGGAAGAACTATATCTTGCTAACAAATTAACAGAAAATGCTATGTCAGGTCTCGTAGCATTAACAAGATATATAAGTGCACCAATTGCACTTAGATAAGGTACTTCAGGACCAATAGGTTCCCCATTCTCTTCTTGAGGTCGAAACGGATCTTTACTCATTTCAAGTGACCGAACAACCATTGGAGTACTGAATGGATGTGCTTTGTCCATGTAAAATCATTTCAAAATTTTCTCAGTATATGCAGATTGATGGATGAAGACCCTGTCTACTAAATGTTCAATTTGTAGACCAAGACAAAGTTTTCTTTCCAAGGTCTTTCATCTCGAATTCTTTCTTTAGATATTCAATTGCCTTTTGAACCTCTTCAGGGGTTCAATGAGATTTATGTCATCAACATAAACGGCAAGAATAGCAAACCCTGATATTGTTTTCTTAAAAAATACAAGGACAAATTGCATTATTTATATAATCTTCTTTTATCAAGTACTCACTAAGGCGATTATACCACATACGCCCTGATTGTTTTAAGTCGTATAATGACTTTTGTAATCTGATTGAGCATATTTCTCGAGATTTTGAACTATATGCTTCAGGTATTTTAAGTCCTTCCGGAATTTTCATATAAATATCATTATCAAGTGAACCATAAAGATAAGTTGTAACCACATCCATTAGATGTATTTCAAGATTTTTATGTACAACTAAACTGATGAGATATCGAAAAGTTATTGCATCCATAACCGGTGAATATGTTTCTTCATAGTCGACACTGGGTCTTTGAGAGAATCCTTGTGCAACAAGGCGTGCCTTGTATCTTACAATTTCATTTCTCTCATTTCTTTTTCGTACAAAGACCCATTTATAGCCAACTGATTTAACATTATTAGGCGTTTGGACTACTGGTCCAAAAACCTCACGTTTAGCAAGTGAATTCAATTTTGATTGAATTGCCTCTTGCCATTTTAGCCAATCACATCTTCGTCGACATTCTTCGACAAATTTAGGCTCAAGATTCTCACTGTCTTGCATAAGATCAAGTGCACCATTATATGCGAAAATATTATCCACAATAATTTCCGATCGATCTAAACTTATCCCATCACCCGTAGAACTTATTGAAAGTTCTTCATTCACTTGAGTCTCGGGTTCACTGATATCTTCAGGAATATTAGAATTAATCAGACCTTGAATTTATTCATGAGACTCTTTTATAGTGTCATCTTTATCATTTTTCGCGCTTCTTTTTCTAGGATTTTTGTCTTTTGAACCCAATGGTCTCCCACGCTTCAGGCGTATTTGGGATTCATAAGCCATGACACTTGTAGATGGTCCTTTTGGGACGTCAATCCGGATAGGCCTATTCACTGTAGGAATGTGTGACTTCTTTATCCTTTTCAAATCAGTAAATGCGTCTGGCATTTGATTTGCTATGTTTTGCAAATAGATATCTTTTGGACCTCCTGTTCACACATAGGAGAACGTGGATCAAAATGAAATAATGATGAAACTTTTCATGCAATTTCACTTTGAAGTTCCTTTTTCTCTCCCCCTAATTGCGGAAAAGTTGTTTCATCAAATCGATAATCTGCAAATCTTGCAGTGAATAAATCTCTCGTCAATGGCTCAAGGTAGCGAATTATGGAGGGTGAATCAAACCCAACATATATGCCTAACCTTCTTTGGAGGCCCATCTTAGTGCGCTGAGATGGTGCTACTAGCACATATAAAGGGCATCCAAAAATTCGTAGATGAGCAATATTTGGTTCATGACTAAATACCAATTGTGACGGAGAGTATTTATTATAATTAGTTGGTATAAGATGAACGAGTGCTGCTGCATGTAAGATAGCATGACCCCATACGGTAGTGGGCAATTTTGTTTTCATAAGTAGTGATCTTGCAATCAATTGTAGGCGCTTAATAAATGACTCTGCCAGGCCATTTTAAGTATGAACATGAGCAACATGATATTCAATTCAATTATCAAAAGCTTGGGATGTAAATTCTCTAGCATTATCAAGGCGAATGGTCTTAATAAGATAATCTGGGAATTGCGCCTTTAATATTATTATTTGTGCCATTAATTTTGCAAACGCCAGGTTGCAAGACGATAAGAGGCACACATGAGACCATCTTGAAGATGCATCTATTAGGACTATAAAATATCTAAACAACCCACTAGATGGTTGAATAGGTCCAAAGATATCCCTATGTATACGTTCTAAAAATTGAAGGGATTCAATGTTAACCTTCATTGGTGATGGCCTAGTAATCAATTTGCCTTGACAACAAACATCACATGAAAACTCATCACCCATAAGAATCTTCAGGATCTTTAATGGATGCCCATTTGAATTTTCAATGATTCGTCTCATCATTATTGATTCAGGATGACCTATTCGGTCATGCCATAGCACAAACGTATTTAAATCAGTAAACTTCTGGTTTACGATTGAATGTGCTTCAATTGTACGCATTTCTGCATAATATAGGCCAAAAGATAATGTTGGTAATTTCTCCAAAATATATTTCTGGCCTGAGATATTCTTGGTTATACCAAGGTATTCAATATTCATTTCATTTAGTGTCTCAATATGATATCCATTTCGGCGGATATCTTTGAAACTTAACAAGTTTCTTGGGGATTTAGAAGAGAACAACACATCTTCTATAACAAGTTTTGTCCCCTTAGGCAGAAATATAGTAGCTCTTCCGGAGCCTTAAATCAATTTCGAATTACCAGAAATTGTAGTAACATTTGCTTTTCTTCTAAGCAAATAAGAAAAGTATTTCTCATCTTTAAATATGGCATGTGTTGTCCCACTGTCAACTAAACAAATATCCGCATGATTGACTATTGATCCAAACAAAATTTAGGGCATATCCATATTTTCTTCAAAAAAGATATAAACAAAGTAAAATATTACTATTAACTAGGGTTATTATACAAACATTATTTATTTACAGGGATTAGAAAAACATAAACATACCAAACAGAAAAGGAAGTTATCTAGATTATCGCGGGCTCATCACTGATCGTTTTTCCTTCAGGGAATACAAAGAAATCAGCTACATCCAGATGCATAGGTTCAACATTATCTTCAGAGATGAAATTTGCTTTTGCATTATTATCCATCTTATGTATGGGCTCAACATTATCTTCAGAGATAAAGTTTGCTTCTGAATTATTATCACCTTTTTTCAAGGATGTCTGGTAGAGCTGAACCAGACGCTTAGATGATCGACAGGTACGTGATCAGTGCCCCATTCCTCCACATCTATGACATACACTATCTAAATTTTTCTTTTGTATCACTTCTTGTTTTTCACCCTTTTTTTTATACTGATGGTCATTTTTTGGTGTAAGACGACCATCATGATTATAATTTATTTTACGACCACGGTCACGGCCACGATTGGAGCCACGACCTCTTTCTCGCTGGTGATAATTTGCCTGATTCACTTCCGGGAGTGACATAGAACCAACGGGACGACTTTCATGATCTTTCATCAATAGGTCGTTATGTTGTTCAGCAATAAGAAGATGTGAAAGTAATTCAAAATATTTTTAAAAACCCATTTCTCGATATTGATGCTGCAGGAGCATACTCGAGGCAGGAAATGTGGAGTATGTTTTCTCAAGCTTAGCATGTTCAGTGACATCTTCTCCGCATAAATTTAACTATGATATAATTCTATACATGGAAGAATTATATTCAGTTATACTTTTAAAGTCTAGTAACCTCAAATTGAACAAATCATGACGCGCCCGTGGAAGAATGACCAACTTCAGGTGGTCATATCTATCTTTCAAATTATTCCACGATATAAGGGGGTCTTTAATAGTAAGGTATTGCATTTTCAACCCCTCGTCAAGATGGGGGCGGAGAAATATCATAGCTTTGGCACGATCTTGGCTGGATGCCTGGTTATTATCTTTGATGGTGTCTACGAGACCCATTGCATCCAGGTGGATTTCAGCGTCTAGTATCCATGACGAGTATCCTTTCCCTGATATACCCAAGACAACAAATTCAAGTTTAAAAATTAGACATTTTTTAGAAAAATAAAATTCTTACCCTTTTTACCTATCTAGAGTAGCTCGAGTTGGCGGAGTCTCGTGCTGATAACGTGTTACACAATAACTAGCTAACAGATTAATATTAATAAACTAAACTAAGAAGAACAAGCAAAGAGAGAGGGTAATCTATTACAATCTCCATATCTCCTCATTTGTGAATGAAGTAATGACTATTTATAGCCAATAAGTGATATACAAACTAACAAATAGATATTTATTTGCTTTGTGACTTGTGAGAATTCTCGACAATCAATAATATGAGTTATGACTCGTCATCATGTTGTTGTGAAAAAATTATCCATACTATGTGAGAGGACTATATTAAAGACTAGTAGTACGTCACAACTTATAAATGTTTAATTTTTTTAATTGAATTAAAGCTTGATCAATAAATCTTATATTTTTTAAGAATATCTATGTGGTAGTGTATTATGAGATTTTATAAACTTTTATGTATTTGGTAAGATTGTAAAAAGAATTGAGACAATTTTAATAGTTTTATAAGTTATGAGATTTTTATATTTATGGGAAAATATACAACATAAAAAGTCCAAATTACATGTCCAAACAAAACTTCACTTCCATCTCATGATTTTATCTTATGATTTCATATCATGATTTTAAATTATGATTTCATATCATGATTTTAAATTATGATTTTATATCGCATGGTCAAACGGACCCTAAATATATAAAGTTATGTACAGTTCAATTGGTTTGGTGTCGAAATTCCATAAGTTATGTAAAATATTTAATGAATGCAACTGCATGGCTCACGTCACTCGTATATGCAAAACGTCGTTTTCCTTAAATAAATGTACAAAAACCCACGCATAAATACGTACACACGTGCACGTACAAAAATATGCACTTCAAAATAGATTTAAAATTTAAAATTTAATTTTTTTTATTTTTATATCGATCCTAAATTAATACTTCCTCTATTTCATATTAACTAAATATTTGAGGATTTTTTCAATATTTAAAATAATTGAATTGTTCAAAGTTTAAGATGGATGTTAGAAATTTTTTTTCCATATTTGTTCTTTCATTTATTGGATTTTTATATTTTCTAAGAGATAAACTACACTACTTATAAAGTTATATTTATGATTCACAGAGGATAATAGTGAAAAATTATGGTTTAAATTATGTCCTTAAATGTTTTACTTAATACGTGTGTATTGTCTCACAAATTCAATTGATATGGAATAGAGGGAGTACTTTTTGGGTTGGATACATTTCTTAAGAAAACTATTCATTCCTAGAAAATACTCCCTCCGCTCAATATTACTTGTCCCGTTTCATTTTACGAGAGTTAGTTTGATTAATTTTCGAAACTAAATTAAATTAATTCAACATTTAACTTTTAAATTTAGATGATAGAAAATTATACGTGAGATACCATAAGTTACAATCTTTTTCATATTAAAATGATAAAAAATACATCTTAAAATATTGATCGATCAAGTCTATACAATTTGATTCTCGAAAAATAATGTGACAAGTAAAAGTAAACGAAGAAAGTGATATATTTTTTTACTAACTTAGCCTTAATAAATACCTTTCAAATATGTAACTCTTTAATAGTTACATATTTTGATTATGTATGTAAAATTCTCTTTATTAAAAAAAGAAGAAGATAAAATTGAAAGAACATAATTAATGCCTTCTTTATTATTTAAAACATCAATTATTTAAAATAAAATAAAATAAAATAAAAACATTACTTATTTTAAAACAAATGAATAATAAATAGGTTCACAATCAAGAAGTACTCTTTTTTATGTGAATAGAACATTGTATAAAAATTACATGTTTAAATTATGTTGATGCATGAGAAGAACCTAATTTATATTGTCAACTACTTTGAAAATGACAAAAGAGTCTTTTGGTGGTGTGTCACCCTGGACATAACATTAAATTTATTTCGCGATTTAGAAGTTTGAACCTTTCGATTGAGCATCAATTGAAAATCTAATTGAATTTTAAAGCATGAACGATCGATAACATGTGAGAGGACCCTACTCTCCTACACACATTCCTCTCACAAAAAGCAGAACATCAGAAATACACAACACATAGCTATTGTCTAATTAACATCGACTTTCATACCACCTAAAAAAGTAATGGTGGACTTCTATCAATGATAAGTAAAATTTATAATGGCATTTCACTTTCAATATATATTTCAGAAAATAACTCTTTAACAATATTTAAGGTCCGAGCTCCTTCAATGACTAACGCACCTCAAATCTTTCCTAAACAATCCCATTCTTAGATATGAATTCCTCTTAATGATCCGTATTTTTTGAGATATCTTCCACTCAAACAAAGATCGTTTTCAAAAATCTAAATTTCGAACTTGAGCTCCAAGATCCTTCAATGTCTTCCTATAATGTTTTCTACTTTCAATCAATGGATAAATATGTTTTCAGCTTCAAACAATACACTTATCATTTCACTTTTTGTAAAGCAAATCAAGTTATCAAACCATAAGAATGACTATTGATAGAGCAAATGATGCAAGAGAAAAAAGAGAATTAATTAATGGTCTATACAAATAATAATTAAGATATTGGATTATCCTTGGTAAACTAGATCATCTAAAGACATTCACCGTTTAACTACTATATTATCCATTTAGATTAAAGGCATAAAACCATTGGTTCTTTCATTTTAACGAAAACTATCTGATTAGACATATATCCATATTATATATACTAATTCTATTTAAATTTTTAAATGATTACGTATCTTATCACTAATTAAAAGTTTTCTACCATATATTAAGAAAGATACACCTAGATATATATATTTTTACTACCAGATACACTTAAATAGGGAGACATACGAGTGAGATAGGAAGAGAGATGAGATAGTCATATATCCATATTCATGTGAATCAAACTAGATACATACTAGATACATGTATCTGTATGTATCTAATATGATTCGCATGTATCTGAGACACCATATACATAAGAGAGTGGCGAGCGAGATGGGAGAGAGGCGAACGAGATTTGTTATGTATTTCAGATAGAACAATTTATACATAATTTTGACCTCACGTATCTCGAGATACATGTATCAAGACGTATATAAATGCACCAAAATATGGTAATATTCGTAATATTGCAAACTAACGTATATTTAAGTAATTATTAGCTCCTAAACTAGTGAAATTTCGGCAAGGATATATCCCTTCATTCATTTTATCTTCTTGTTTTTATTTAACAGAATAATTAATAATTCTTGGTATGTTGTTAATTACTAGTACTTAATATATTTTAATAATTAAAATTCTGACAACTCATCTATATTATTTGGGTCATTTTCTTTGATGTTATTTTCATTGTACGGCATGTACTTTCATGAACTGGCACAAATTGATGCTTCCACAAAACTCTAGAAAAAAAATCTAAGTTATGTATTTGTATATATGCTGCCATTTATTATGTCAAATCATTCAAATTAAATAAAAATTATTTGTTGATTTGTCCTCTTACTACTTTAAGCAGACCCAAATTTGAAAATTATTAGTTCTTGATTAATCTAATCAATTTTTAAGGAATTGATTCCTCACCTGATCACTAAATTAATTAATAATATTTATTAGTTATATTATTATAGTTCTTGGTTTTTTTCTATCATGGTTTATTATTATTTGTTAATAATAATATGTCATAGTATGTTGTTTATGATATTTCGATTACCACGTAATTTTATTGTTGATTTAGTTACTTTTGTATTGTTTTTTGTTTCAATTTTTCCTTCATTGGCTTCTTCTTTATACCGAAATTCGTGGTACTTGAGCCGAGGGTCTTTCAGAAACAGCCTCACTACCTCCATGAAGTAGTGGTTACGGTCTTCTTACATTCTACCCTCCCATACTCACTTGTGGAATTTCACTAGGTATGTTGTTGTTGTCTTACAAAGTTACATTTCTTTGTTGAAGGAAATTAGAATCGAGAGGTAACTATGTAAGATAGTAATTATTAGGTGAACGATCATTAGAAAAATCAATTTTTTTAAGTAATTAGGTTCTAAAGTAATTATTTGTACATTCATTATTATAAAAGAGACGATCTATATAAATTATCCCGAAGGTTTTCTAGCTAAGGTCAAATCAATGATTTTCTTCTCAAAGTAATAGAAATAATCTTTTTCTAATTAGACTTCTATCAATGAAATGAAAGTGAAGAAATTTGTTTATGTCACAACAATCCATCTTGTTTTTTACAATGGAGTTGCCCAGTAAACTTAGAAATTTTGACCAAAATTGTTCACATACGTACACAAGACACAAATCAAAGTTGTTTAATAAATTACTTTGATCTGAATCACATTAAATTTTATGCTCTTTCTTTTACGTTTTCGCTAACATCTTATCTCAATTTTTTTATTGAAGCATGGAATCAACGGAAAAGAAAAAAAAAGTTACATATAAAAAAAATAAAAATCGATACTCAATTAATATTTCATCATCAAAGAGCAATAAAATCAAGACTTAATCTGATACTTGGACAAAAGGTCCCAATTTAACAAGCTACAAACAAACACAACTTTCAAATATAACTTCATTCAAGTTTTAAAAATGGGCAAATGGTTATTTTAGTCTTGTGTTATTGTATTATTCCTATTTTAGTCCCTATAATATTTGACTAAACACAATTGACCTTCAATTAAATAATATGTGTGTTTTTAAACCTTTTACAAATGGAGCCAAAATAGAATAACGAATTGATAACTCTCTGAAGGATAATTCGGTATTTTCAACCTAAAAATTTCCAGGGAAAAGAAAAAAAGAAAACTTTGTTTCTACCGTTCTAACTAGATCAACCACCACATGCAAAATCCTTTCTCTACATAAATTTTCAATTGAAGACCATTTTTTTTAAGATCGTGATAAGTTATTCTTGTGATTGTCTTTCATGTACTTCACAACTGGATATCGACTTAAATCTTCTCTTTCTCATCACCATAGCCTCCTAATCAACTGCAATATCTCTGTCAAATTTTAGATACACTAAAATTGCAAAGTTACAAGATTTAGGTACAGTAAACTTTGAAGCATTTGCAACGAGGGCTTGTGGTCTACGATTCTCGGCTTATTCCCACCATCTTCTATACAATGCTCACAAATTACTATTAGATTAGCGTAACTTAATTGTAACTAGCTGTGATTATTGTTGGATCTGACACAATTATATTTGAGGAATGAAACAGATTTCACATTAATGAAGCAGTATCGACTGAAAAAATTTGAAGAAAAGATTGTTGAACTAAAAAAAAAAAGCTTAAAATTGAGAAAAAATGATAATAGACTTTGAATATCGGAGCAAAATACACCCACCCAATCATGATTTTATTTTCTGAAAACATGCACGATTTGATTATATATAAGCTTCTATAATAACAAATTCAAAGTCAATTCTGAGAATTTAATTGTGTTGATTTTAACTTATTTATTGTGTGTAATTATTGATAACTAACCACCAAAATAATATAAGAAGAATTCATGGAGTACAATCGCAATTAAATTTTAAATACCCAAATTGTCCTTTGAAATGTTTAACAATCTATTGTCTTGTTTTTGTTCTGTTAGTAGGAGGACTAAAAACACACACATTACTTAATTGAAGGTTAAATATATTTAATCAAATATCACAAGGATTAAAATAGAAATAATACAATAACACAGGGACTAAAATAATTATTTTCCCTTTAAAAATTATATAGTAAAATATCATTTATATATTTATTAAGATAATAAAATTATTCAACTATTACTATTTATTTCAAAAATAGAAGAATAACAAAAGTCTCATTATTTCCTAGTTAACATTTCATGTCAAAATACTTGATTTACATAAAATAATATATACATTATCTCATAATTTATTTATATATTAATTATGTGAAATTCGAAATTGTCAATCTTAATATGTTGAATTTTATATACATTACAAAAAAATTGCTACCAAACATGATGCAAAATTGCAAATTATGTGGGAATCACCTCCTAACCAATAACCAAATGACACCTAAGCAATTATTACTTACAAGTTACATAGGCATTGACTTTGTCATAATTAATTTTAATATTAGGTATTAATTGCATATTATCTAAGATTATATGCACCAATAACTACACTAGGCATATCCTTTGATAAACGTGTCTTATTCAAATGAGAAGTATTTTTTATCGATTCATCAACAACTAGCTTCTCGATAGCAATAGGTTAGGCTAGTTAAACAACTTTATTTTCTTGTAATTAAGATCATGACTCTTAGATGAAATTGACATTGAGATAATTCATTAATTTGGAGTTATTACTAGAGTTAGAAATTACTCGAAAAGTATACACACATCTTCTTCCATCAAAGAAACTTATAAAGCTAAACAAGATATTTAAGTGTACTTTGCTAATTAATTATTCAAATTACTACTTTCTCCGTCCATACTGACTCATTCAAGGCGTCTAAAATCCATTAAAGGGATCTGAAATCACTAGGCTATACAACAATCTATTATATCAAGGGTGTTCAAAATATGTTATTTAAACACTTTGTGTATCATTTTACTTGTATATACGGTATTTTTTTTCCGTATTAGTTGATCATCTAACTAAAAATAGTTGTTTCATATTAGTTGTCCACCTTACTAAATCAAGAAAGCATTAATTAAATTTTTCCTATATTATAATTCTTTTTTAAAGTGTTCATATTTGTTTGTAAAATTTCCAAAAAGTTTTTTTAAGAGGTGAATTAGTAAAATTATCTTCTTATTTATGATTTCTTAATATGCATATAAAAAAATTATCAACTAATATGAGACGGTGAGAGTTCTGTAATAATTGCTTGAGAAAGATGTGTATTAATCGAAAATAAACAAAATTATAGTTGAAAAGTTGCATTCTTACTTTAATAATTTACGTCACTTCATTGGCTTTGGTAGCTAGATAAGGTTCTAATTAATTATTGCTAAATGAATTTAACTTTGATTGGGATTAATAACATTTTCAATTCCTTAATTATTGATAAATTTTAATTTTAGTCCTTATGACATTTTGTTAAGAACATTTAGTCTTTAATTACTTGAAATGTGCATTTTTTTTTAAAAAAAATAAAATCTCATTGCATGTGATTAGTCACAAATTTCCTATAAGATCAACAATTTCACTGTTTAATTACCGATGTATTATGTTAAACTCTTAATGTTACTCATATTTGAGGGTTATATATACTTCTAAAAATAGTCTAAATATAACATATTTCTTACATAAAAAATATACATTTTAATTAGTAAAAAAATATATTAAACGTGATAAGTCATATATCATAAGAATCAAAATCAAATATACTCAAAATCTGAGGGACCAAAAATGTTACTTTCTTTGTCTCAATTTATATGACATTTTTCGTTTTTTGAGAGTCAAACAGTTTATGTTTGATCGGGAATTTACGCATAGAATCTTCAATTTTTTTGAAATAAAATTTATATATTTATAAACTACGTAAAAAGTACTATAAGTTAATTGATAATTTAAAATGTTTAAAAAATTTATGAAAAACTTACGATAAAAATAAATTTATTTAATCTCAAAATATGAAAAATATCACGTAAAATAGAATGAAGAGAGTATTATTTAAATCACTTGCTTGGTATGTGGTGGAAAAAGGTTCAATGTAGTATATGTACAACAACTAACTTTTAGATGATTTAACATATAATTTAACATGATATCACAACGTACACATGTTTTGGGATCGCAACCCTCATTATAAATAAAATAAATCCTTTCACATATTTGTGAAATTAATGGGAAGATTACATAACTATAAGCAAACATAACTCATATAACTATTCAACCACACGATAATTTAAAAAACAACACTTTCACAAACTCTTGCTCGTCTTTCTCCTTATTTTTTCTCTCTCTCACTTTCGCCCCAAATTTTTTAGAGCTCCCACGTCTGCTGCTATTATTGGTCAAGATGGTATCATTTTTGACAAAATCTACTAATTTCCGTCAAATTTTTTTCGATATCCAGTTCTAATTTTGGTTTAATTTTATTTGGGCATAATATATAATTATGTTATTTAATTTGACCTCAAATGACATTTATGCCCTCCAACTTTTAGGTGTGCACAAGCAAAGAGACATTTAAACTTGTATAAAGTTGAACAAATAATCACATGTGTCCTGCGTGACATAATGCATGCCGGACGCCACGTAGAATGTAAATTTTCACGTAGATTATCATGTAGTACTCATTTGTCTAGTTGTTCAACTTTATACAATTGAAGTGTCTGCTTGTGCACATCCAAAGTCGGAGAGCATAAATGTCAAATAAGGCCAAGTTAAATGACACATTTATGTATTCTATTTTCTACTTGGATTCACTTCTTTTTTCTTTTGTCATAATCCATGTATAGATACAACAATACATGTATATATACATAGATACATAAATACATGTATTTATGCATAGATACATAAATCTCCTTCATCGCCCCTCCCCCCCCCCCCCTCTTTTTTTTCCTCCTCCCTCTTCTCATGCTGCTTCTTCTTCTAAAGATATATCTATGTACATATACATTTAATATATTAGAGCATATTTGATATTGATTTATTTGTATAAGTGAATATTTGATATCATATATATATAGAAACTATATGGTAATTGAAAGACTACAGAACAAAGTATGAACGTCCGGAAGTTGCAAAAGGATACATTAGTTCACTCTCATAATCAATCTATATTTGCATAAATATATTGGATGCATCAATGCATATTTAATATCGGATACACTAGATGAAATCAATATTGTATACACTAGATAAAATTGATATTGGAACATTAATGTATATTTGATACTTGAAACACAAATACATAAAATTATAAAGCACAGATAAAAAAGGAAAGGAACGAGAAAGAGAGAGATGGGTGAGTGAGAGAGATAGTGTTAAGCGAGATACATTGGTCAAGTGCATCGAATACAGTGTAACTGAAGACAAATTTGAATAAGATACATAATTATTGAAATTATTTATGCATTGAATAATTAGCACATGTACTAACGTATTATAGAAAATCTCTTAAAAAATAATCAGATCAATACGTGAAAAAGCATATCAAACACATAATTAAGTAAATTTACCATGTCTAACCATTTAAATTCTTGGACAAATGTGTTTTAGACTGCAAATATCAGATATTTTCAATAAATAACATAAATTTAATATTATGAAGTAAATATATAGTTAATTAATCACAATTCAATATAGAAAGTTTATGCGTACACGAAAATTGTTATTTTTAAAAAAAATTTACAATAAATATCGAGTGCAGATAAAATTTTATTTTTCGTATATTTTACCTATTCAAATGGTTGATAAAAGAAGCCAATAATGTGACATGATATCAAAACAAACTCATTTTCTTTATAGCTAAAAAGGTAAAGTGACTATTGGAGGTCCCCCTATCTTAGTACTAGAATATTGCAAGAGCAAGAGTGGTACTTTTGGGTTGAGCACCCAACAGAAATATTGTACTATGGGATTGGGATGATTTATGCAAATATTTTTTTTAAGTTATTATTTAATTTATTTTAAAAAAACAAAAACGAAAAACAAATTGTGCTTTGAAAACTATCCCACAATTTGTTGTTAGATTCGAATTTAATATTTGCCATATATTATTTAATTTTACAAGAAAATATCATAGAAAGTGATCTAACATTTACAATAATTTATAAACTTTAAATCGTAATCTAGTATTTCTCCATTATTTTTTTTAATTTTAATCAAAAGAAACTTTTAGACTATGATTTAAAAAGCCTTTTGATATCATCAATCATTGCTGTATTCCTAATCTTTTATTCATATTTGAGGCCGACAATATAAACTTGCATAAGCAAAATTGATCATAAAGACTTTTTGATCATATATTATGGGAGCCCAAAAATTTAGGTTTTGATTTTAAATGAGATATGGGCATGAAAACTACAATATAAGAAAGATGAGTTTCATAGATGTTAAGTACCTTTTCTTGGTTGGCAATTCCCAAAGAGGGATTCCATGAAAGTGTGTAGGGACATGAATTGAATCTCATACTATTAAGGTGATCAAGACAAACATGTACAACATAATAGATGCATTCTAAGCCTCTGACCCCTCCTCTCAACCAACAAGGCAACAACTATTCCTAGCCTCACAAGTTCACAAGTACTCAAAATTTGGGGTTTTAGTCGGTACTTTTTCTATTCTAATTTATGTGATATCGTTAGATGTATGGATTCAGTCAGCTAAACTTCATCAAACTTCTTAATTATATCAACTAGGTGTATGGACCATTTAGACTTGGTTGATGTCAATTTGAATGTAAACTAAAATAAACAACATTTATTCAAGCAAAGAAAATCAAAGATTTCCTTATTTAGTAATTAATAGTACGAGAGTAGTTCTACTATTAAGATGTTTAATATAACTATATATGTAAGTAATAAATATTAAGTGATCTAGTTATAGAACAACATGTTATTGACTTTCTGAGAAGGACTTAAGTAGCTTAGTTTTCAAAGGTGAAAAAACCTTATTTTTTTTATAGTATTATTGTAAGGGGTTTTGAAGATTGCTTTCATAATAATTTAGAACATGAAGCTGTTAATATATATGTGTTAGTTCTTTCTTTCCTTTTTCTTTTTTTAAAAATAAAAATACTGAATCTAAATTAGGATCAATAGTTACAAATGTCAAATGGATGTGTTAGAGCTTAATTTAGGCTAGTTAAAATTAGATAAATTAATTAATGCACAACGGGTGAAAGCAACAACAATCATTTAACAATTTCTTTCGAATTGTTAAGTACTTTTTTATTCTTTTTATATAGAAACTCGTCTTCGTTAAAAAATATTCTCTTTTAATATGAGACACTATAATATAATTTAAATTTAATTGAATTTTAATATAAATAATCTTTTGTTCTTTTTTTTACTTTAGAATGTTCCAAAAAAAAAAAGTTAAAATGGAGAAACTAGATCTAATAAGTAAATGTTGGAATAATAATTATGTAGCCAAGTATTCTCCCATGATGACATGCAAAAATGATACTTGTCATGCATGTGTTATGATACGTGTTAAATCGCTTGACTTACGATATGATATGTTGTCGCATTAATATTTTTTCGAATCGACACCTAACCATTCAGTCCAACATATTGTTTCAACTGCGAATTTTAATATTGAAATTTGTTATTTTTGCTCCTTTTATAAAGAAATCTCGTTTAATTTTGGAGAAATATTTTATATTGTTTAAATAGTTTTTTAGAACAACATCTAGTACGACTCATATATTATTTATACTTGGTAAATAATACATTTGTTATTATATTTTTTTTAATTTCTCCAATAATCTAAAGAACTATGACATTAATATTGCTCCAAACTACTTTTGATACTGTCAATAACGATAGTTGCCCCCTTTCTCATGTATTATCAACTATATATCCTATTATATATCAAGTCATTTTCGAACGTGTTAAAAAATTTATTAATAAAAATTAAAACGATGATTAAAAAAATGGGTTTTTGTTACTAATCAATATTAATGGTGTTACACTCCCATTTTTGCATCCACAATCTGATATAGACAATATGAAAAAATTGTAGCAATCATGGCAAGATGCCCATAAAATATGTTATCATATTATATTACAATCTGAGGTGTTTGATTTGTTTCTAAAAACTTATTTCATCATGTAATTTTTATGCCTAATTTAAAAAATTATATCTCACTCATTTTAAATTTATTTTACATGATTGATATATTAACGCGAAGCTCTAAATAAGTAGATTTTAAAAATATAAGTTTCATGTTAAAATTTCAAACAAACAATTCTTAAAAATTAAATTGGAGGTAGTATTTCAAAAAAGAAGAAGAAAAAAGATCAAAATAATATATCGATGATGAGCCCTAAACAAGTTGATTATGCAAATCTAAGTTTTGGATCCATATTCAATGTAATAGTATATTCATATCAATAAAACACACAACAATGACTTTGATATAAAAATGTAAGAATTATCAAAGAACAAGAATAATAAAATGTGTAACTTAATATATGCAACAGAAGAATCGTTGAATTTACTATCAAATAAATCGCTCCAAGTCAAACTTGACTATCGTGAAAACAAAATATTCTCCATCGCAAGTAAAAGATATAAAAATTCTCCCTTATAGATATGATTTGAAAAAATAAAATTTAAATTCTTTTTAGTTATGTTTTATAGCCTGATGCTTATTCTTCATCGAATTAGTTGTTATCTATAAATCTTATTTTGATCGAAAATCTAAAAGAAAAAAATAAGAAGGAAAAAAGACGGGGGCTTACTTTTCTACTAAACTAGATTGGACCTCTTAGCATGTGATGCATGTGTATTCCATCAATTATTTAAAATACAGTAAAATCTTACTAAATTAATATAGGTGGAACCATAAAATATTATTATTTTATAGATGTATTATTTAATTGATAAATTAATATTTATTAATTTAAAGAGTGTTTCGATACCGCAAAATTCGTTCAGGGATGAAATCTCAGAGATTTTAAATGAACTCACTTGTGAAAACATCATTCATGAACTTGATCTCATGATTAATGATCTCAGTTACCGCAATAATATAGATGTTGATAACCTGTTGGATGGGTGAAAATGATACATGTTTAGAGGTTCAAAACTTAGAAGAAATTGTGGATACCATTGAAAAAAATAATGTTGATGATAAAGTTGAAGATGATACAATACCTTCGGAACCAGTTACACGTAAGAAAACACTTATCACATTTAGAACTCTTCATAATTTTATGGTGCAGTTTGAAAAGAGAATACCAAAACTGTTGGATGCAATAAGAAAAGTCAGAGATGGGCTTTAATTAGATTTAAATTTTAAAAAAAAAACAGATTACAATAGAATCATATTTTACTAAATTGTCTTAGATATATTTGTACTTCTAAGGAATTATTAATTTATAATATTAATGGATCTATATATTTATATAGGGGTCTTCTGAAAATATATTATCTTATTATCTTATCGAAATCAGTGATTTTTTCCATTGGCCCAAGTCGGGACCGGAAGAAAATATTATCTTAGAGAGGTTATTAATTAATCGAGTATTAATTTTGTGAGGTTTTACTGTATGTGGTGTTTTAGTTTTATTTTACTTTCAAAAATAAGTGATATTTTAGATTTTATTCTTTTAAAATTATCTTTGTTTATATAATCAAGAACTATTAATTAGTTTTTCTTTGATTAGGGTAAATTAATAATAAAAAAACTTTTTATTTTTTAGAAATGAATAATTTCTTAAGAGTTATATCCCAGTTAAAAAATTTACTTATTTTAAAATTGAGAAAATTATATTTTTTAATTTTAATTTCTTAAAACTTAACAAATATATTTATTCGAAAAACTCGAATTGATTTCGACAAATGTAGAAACACAAGGACAAAAGCTTCTTGTCCATTTCCCATTATTACAAAATAAAAAATTGAATAACAGTACATAATTAATTGAAGGACAGTACTAATAAATTATCCTGGAGTATGATTTATTTTTTTAATTTCTTTTAACTTTAGAGAAAATGGTTTCTTATATTTTACGATAAATTTAAAATAATCTTTTAATTATTTATTGAGTAGTTCTGGTTTTTTAATTTGATAAAAATTACTTAATATTTTTAATGCCGGTCAGATATTTAAACATGTTTGCTAGATTTGACATTAATAATGGGAATATATTTTTTTAACCATAAACATCATGAAAGGCTATCCAATAAAAAAATATGCAACACAATAAAACATTAAATGCTAAAAATATATTTAAATATATAGCGAAAATTACATCTCAAAAAATTGCACCAAAATTTAGAAATAAGTCAAAAATATCAAACACTACAAAAATTATATATCTAAATGTGAGTTCCTGCTAAAAAAAAAAATTCGTCAAATTTCATAGATAAAGATTTACAACTCTTGCCTATTTTTAGCTAAGTCTGCATTACCTCCAATTCAAAAAATTATTGGATTTTTAGATAACTTCAGTCTATGTGATTTTAGGTCTACCTCATTCCTTTTTCAAAGGCTTCACTCACCTTAGTTTCACATCTACGAATCAGAACATATACAAAATCTATATAAGATATGATGACCAAACAATTTCTAATGACCTTTTATTTTATCATGTGTGTTGCTTACCCTTTTTGATAGATATGATAACCTTTCATTTTATCTAATCTTATATGATTATATATTCATTTTAGTACTCATCTTCTGAATATGTTGGTGGCTCACTCACTAATCACTACTATATAAAATTTTCGATCTTATATTTGTTTACTAGAATTACCTTTCACTTTAATAAACATCATTCTCTCATGTTGCATTTCTATAACGCTTCTCCATTTCAATAATAATAATAAATCTGGATATTTTTAAAAAAAATAAAAGTTTGACACCACAATCTCATCTAGTCAAAGTAATATTAATAAAGCTTGGGAATTTCTTTTATTTATTCTTTTTTCAAAGGATTTTGTTACTTGAATTAGGTCAAGTTGTGAAGAAATGCAGGAATTTGCACAACTTGAAGAAGACATATCAACAAAGCCAAGCATTTTATTTTAGTTTTCCTTGAAAGGTGGGGAAGGCAAGGAGAATATAATCAAATTTTTCACCCATAATATATATATACTAAAAGAGAGTAGTTTAATTAACTAACATATCACAACATTTTCAAGTATGTCATTGCTAACTACAACAAATTAGTCGCACAATAAATTTCTGGCCTAGTGGTCAATGATGTGGTGGTTGAGAACCTTGAGGTCTTAGGTTCAAAATTCAATGGAGATAAAATGTACTAGGTGATTCTTTCCATCTGTCATAGCCTTAGTGGACTGAAATTAGTCGCACAATAAATTTCTGGCCTAGTAGTCAATGAGGTAGTTGAGAACCCTGATGTCTCATGTTCAAGATTTAAAGGAGACAAAAGACATTAGGTGATTATTCTCATCTGTCCTAGCCTTAGTGAACAAAGTTACTTGGTACATGTTGCTGGTGGGAGGTGATAGTGATCACCTGGCCCGGACAACCACGGCCATCAAAAGATAAATTTCTTAAGAAAAGAAACAAAATTTAGAACAGAAAAGTGTTACCCCCTCATTCTCAAATAATTTGTTGTGATTATACTCTATCCGTTCATTTTTATTTGTTCATTATTTTAAAAATAGATTTTTTACTTTTACTTGTCATTTACAATTATTATTTTCAATATTTAATTCATAACATTAATTACATATTTCCCAAATCATTTTCAAAGGCCTGATTCTAAACATTGATCAATTAATATAAGTATTACAGTAAAATACTCATATCGATCGTTGATCCAAAGTAAACAAATAAAAATGAACGAAGGAAGTATTAATGAGGATATATAGTTTTTAAAATTACTTACTCTTCATTAGTGTCTGAACAACCATAATATCACTCCATAAATAAGAATATAAGATGTTAATTTGAGGCAGAGAATAGTGATTAGTGAAGAATTCAACATGATTAATTAATTCTTAAAATGTGCAAAGCATTTCGTCCTTATTAAATGGTCGACACAAAAGTAAATGGAAAATGAATGGACTAAGTCATTTGTAACCCTACTAGGGTCTTATGTCAAACTTTCATGTGCAATACATGGTTTTTGATTATGACATAATTGTTGTACCCTATACATGGCCAAAATACATCTTATTGGCATTTAAACAAATATATTAGTTTTACTTTTCTGGTTTTTCTAGGTTCGAAGCTCGCATTGTAGCTCCGACTAAATTTGAATGTGCGTTGCAAGGTCACTGCAGGGTCCATTAGGGAGTTGCGCTCCCAATAAGATTTTCTCCATACTCAGAGCTCGAATCCGAGACTTCTGATTAAGGGTGAAGCAGTTCCACCACTGCATCACAACTCATGTTGATCAGATTATGTTATGTTATATATTCTTTATAACCATCAAAAGATATTCGAACAAACGAAATCGCGTGTGACTGTATTTATTTCACATTTTCCTTTTTTTTTTCCTCACCAAAGTAGACAAGACCAATAAAAAAAATTAAAATTTAAATGTGAATAGGAAAAAAAAGAAAAAAATAATGTATGGCAATTACCACATGGGTGGCAAAATAGATGAACTGTTGACACCCTTGCTTGAAAAAGGTCCCTTTCATCTTTATTTTCCTTTAATTTATTTTCCTTTATTTATTATTTATTATTTAAATGAACACAACAATATTTATATATAGGAAGGACCACAAAGCAAGACAAACATATCAAAATTTCTATTTTAATAGATTTTCCTTTCTACTTTCTTTACTTGCTACAACAATACTTCACAAGAAAGACAATAAGCTATAACCACTTTAGCTAAAAAAAAGTTATGGAAAATCAAGAAGAAATAATCAACCTCAAAAATCGTCATGATTTCATCTCTAATAGCTTGAATTCTCCTTCAAACACCGCAACATCATTATCATCTTCTTCTTTTTTTTCCTCGAGCAATGCACCAATTTCAAAAAAGTACCAGAGCTCGAGGAAAATTGAAGAAGAGAAAAAGAAAAAGAAGAGAAATGATGATGACGATGATAAGCACCCAACCTATAGAGGGGTACGTAAGAGGAGTTGGGGCAAATGGGTGTCCGAAATTCGAGAACCAAAAAAGAAATCAAGAATATGGCTAGGTACTTACCCAACGGCCCAAATGGCAGCTAGAGCTCATGATGTTGCGGCTTTAGCCATCAAGGGATGTTCGGCTCATCTTAATTTTCCTCATTTGGTTGATCAATACCCGCGTCCGGCTTCCACTTGCCATAAGGATATCCAAGCAGCAGCCGCAAAGGCTGCTGCCATCCCATTTCCCGAGGAAGATGAGGAAGAAGAAGATCGAGTCGAGTCAGATCAAGTTGAATTACGAAATTATCATTCATCAACAAATTTATTCTTAGAAAATACCAAAAAATCCCTAAATTCTCCATCAAGAGAGGATGATGACACATTTTTCGACTTGCCTGATCTTTCCATTGATGTGGTGGATCAAACTAATAGTTATTGGTGCACAATGTCCACGTGGCAGCAGCTGATTGGAGCTGACACTACGATATACCGGCTCGATGAGCCATTCTCGTGGGAGTAGCCATGGTGCATCGAGTGTTTATATTGATCAGAAATTTGATTCTAGTCCTTATAAATGTTAGTAATAATATGTATAAATATGTGTGTACGTAGGAGACGTACATCTTGAATTCATTGAATTGATGTAATTAGTGTGAAGAAAGTTTTTATATAGTTATTTTATTTTATTTTTTAATTTTTTACCTGATGTTTGATATTAGGGAACTTCTTTTATAGTGAAAATAAAAATGGTATATGGGATAAATAGATTATTTTTTTTAAAAGTTATTTAAAATTATCCCCATTTTTTTTTTTCCTCCGTTTATCTTTAATAAGACGCAACACAAGATTTCGAATTTTAATTACAATTCAGTGTGTTTTGATTGATTTAGTTTACAAAATAGTCAGCAATTATATATATTTCATACATTTAATTTAAATATAATATACATACTTATTTATATAATATATATAAACAATATATAAAATTTGTATAATTTAAACATATTGATAAATAAATTAGGTTGAACTGCACATTCGTGAGTTTTCTATTTTAACCTATTTAGTTAAGGTTATGGGAAATTAAAAAGCTTTTTTTTCAAAAAAATAAAAATATAGCACTATTTAAAAAAATTAACTCATGAGTTGTTTGAAGAAAAAGGAAAAAGTGCAGCAGGAAATATTTTTCGCTATGGGGGAGAGGCTAAAAAATTAAAATTGATTTTTTTTTCAAAGAAAAATATCTTTATCAATAATTTAATTTGTATTTATACTAATTAGGCATTATTAATTTCCGAAGGAAAAATAACTTTTAGAATGATATATCCTTCTCCTTCTCCAGTCTCCACCATAGTTTGTTTTTCATTTTCTCCCCAATTCTTTCTTTTCAAAAAAAATTTGTCGTCTTTATTTTTGGAAAACTTACGTAAATTCAATTAGTTTAGGAGCTAATCACTTAGATATATTTTAGTTTTACGGTATTACGTATCTTATTAAATTCTAATGTGTCCAGATACATGTATTTCTACATACATGGGTCAAAATTAAGTGTAATTTGTTCTAAATACATTGTATTCAAGTGGATTTGCATGTATCTGGGATACATAACAGATCTCGTTCGCCTCCCTCGCCTCTTTCCCATCTCGCTCGCCACTCTCCTATGTATCTGAAATCACAGATACATGTGAATCACACCAAATACATGTATATAGTGTGTATCTAGTGTGATTCACATGTATATGGAATACATAACAAATCTCACTCGCCTCTCTCCCTATTTTAGTGTAATCCGATGACAAAAATACATCACTACAGGAAAAGTGTGAATTACATGAGGATTTTCCTAGGGATTAGCATGAAAATATGCAGGAAACTTATTTTCCTGCAAATTTTCACACTAATCCTCATATAATTCACCCTTTTCTTGTATTGCATGTATCTAAATGTATCTTCCTCAATATATGATAGAAAACTCTTAATTAGTGGTAAGATGAAAAATATTTTAAAAGTATAGATAATAATAATATATATGATAATGAAGTATGTCTAATTATGTAATTTCTCCATATATTTTTTCCATCATCTTTTAATTACATTTCTTTGAGTCAACGATCTATCGAAAATAAATTCTTTATTCCACGAAGGTTGCAGTGATCAGGTTTGCATAATCGTCAATTATCTATTCCTTAAAATAATTTTCAAAATTTAAAACTAAACATAAATTAATATAAACATTATGGTAAATTATTACTCATATCAATTATTATTTCTTAAAAAATATATAAAATTGGATAAATAAAAGTGAACGGAGAGAGTAAATATATTTTAATACATAAACAAAATATTATATTCCCTCCATCCATTTATACAGTTATACTTATCCAATATTGACTCTTTACACTATTTTAAGAAGCAAAAAATCGAATGATAATTTTACTACATTACCTTTTGAATTTAATATTTTAAAAAAATATTGAAAAAAAACTACAGTTAATAATAGGGGTAAATTAAAAATTAAATAATAAATCATTTCCTAAACTAGAAACCACAAATAAAAGTGGACATTGAGTATACTCTCTTCATTTTAATTTTTTTTCCTATTTTTTAAAATATGTTTTTAATTTTAATTTTATTTTTTAATGATTTTAATTATAATTTTTCACATTATATGTTTAAAATTACAAAATTAAAAAAAATGATTCTTTTTTGACAACTTTAACTATAATTTTTCACATTATATGTTTAAAATTCCAAAATTAAAGAATATTTTGACAAAACTAACCTATCTTGAATTTAAAATCAAAAAATTTAAAAATCACTTTAAATTTTTTAAAATTTCAAATCAAATTAAAACATGACAAATAAATTAAAAACCGATGAAAGAAAGAGTATTGCGTTTACGTAAGTCCGTAACTTTCGGGGTTTATTCTTAGCGGCTGCCTGCGGTGCCTAACAATAATAACGGATTATATACTAGTAAAAGTAAAACATGTATAATTAATTAATTAAAATGTCAAGATCATTTGTCACTCACTACCAGAAAGTGCCAAACATTCTTTTCCTCTCATTTAAGAAAAATATTGTTTCAATTTTCAATTATTGAAATGTATTGTATTGAGGTCAATGATATAATTAATATATTCGAAGTGATTAACTTATCTATTTAATGAGCATTTGAGAATAAGCGTAGAAAAAAGTTAATTCATAATTTAAATTAAAAGTATCAAATATGAACATGTTATGTTATGTTTAATTGCTCAACTAAAATAAGTTATAATCGAAATATTGAATGAAATTTACTCGCAAATTTAAGAGGTTCCCCAAACCAAAAAAAAAAGTGAAACAATGATTAACAATATTGCAACGGTTGATGTTTTTTTCTATAAATTCGTACTTGAGGAATTTATTTAGGTCTGTTAGGTATCGAGGAAAATATTTTTTAATTTTTTTTTTGATAATTCTTTTTAGAAAATAAATTTCTTTATCCTACATTTTTTGTTAACATTATCAAGGCGAAGCTATAATTAAAGTGTACGAGTACCAAACACACCCTTAAAAATAGAAAAAACATACACGTGAATAAGTGTTAAATCTTCTTGGATTCTTCATCTAATTAAGAACTTAACCAGCAAAATTAAACATCTTTGTAGCTAGATTCTCTTGAAACTTACTTTAAAAGGGGGGCCTATATATCCTTGAAATGAACGATTCTAAAAAAAACATGTGATATATTGATAAAAAAATCAAAAAAAAAATCATAAATAGCGAAGATAATAGATATAATAAGGCTTTATAGCTATAATTTCGGTAATTGCGGTTCATAACTATAGTTTTGTTTGCTATGAAGGTTGCGGTTTGTATCTTTCGCTTGCCCGTTTGTATATTTCGCTTGCAAATATACAAATAGGGTAAGTATATACAAATGGAGGTTGTTGTTTGTATATTTCGTATGTCTGTTTGTATATTTCGCTTGCGAATTTAAAAAACATGGTAAGTATATACAAATTCTGTATTTATACATTTAGGATTTTTCAGAACTCCGTTTGTATATTTCGCTTGCCAATATACAAGGAGGGTAGTTTATCATGAATTTTTCATAAATCGTATTCAAATAACTAGGGTGGGCATAAATTCTGGATTTATACAATCAGGAACCGAATTATACAAATTCGATTTTATACAATTAGGAAACCGAATAGCAAAATTTCATGAAACTGTAACCACATATTAAAAATAATTGAAACTATAGGTATATTACATAATATACTCTAGATGTTTGTCATTTCGCGTAATTTTGCCTAAAAGAATATATATATTTTGTCCAATGGACTATCCTTTCTTTTTAAGTTTTATCACTTTGAGGTTTAATTTATTATTAATATTACGTCTTAAGTAAAGTTTAGTTCACTTTCTTTATTCGAAACTCTCAGTCGAGTTAATGGAGAGATCGATTTTTTGTTCGAGGTTCAAGAAGAAGGAGAGAAACCACCGCTCAATGACACTTATATGAAAGTATGGTCATCGGTGGCTAATACTTTCTCGAGACTATTGAACCTGAAATCATTATTTGTATGTGGTAGGGTTGGAAATAGGAGCGGAGCCAAGTAGGAGCAAGAGGTTTATCCAAATTCTATTCAACAAAAAATTACATTATATATTTAAGGTTAAAATTATTTTTCATGTACATCTAGTATATATTGAATCCCTTTAACTTTTTTTTTTTTGTATGTTTTACTTTTTCATTTTTAGAACATTCTTAGTGAAAATTTCGACTTTCATGATTGGTCGAGAAACATCATGATTGTGCCTCAAGAAGATCACTTATCAATCACAAATATTAGTGTGTTAAGATATGATTGATTGATAAAAAAACGTCAAGTTATGAACTATTTAATTGATATTACTAATTAATTAGCTATGCTTCATTAAGTAATAAAAAGGGAAGCATATGACTAATTAGTATTAATGAAGTTATTTCTGTCAAAGAATTTAACCAAAATAAAATAAAATACATAAATACATATACAACTATATATAAGAGACAGTTTTGTGTATTAATCAGCTAATTAGGCATAAAGCCTTTACAAATATGGATTAGACACCAAACACCTATTAAAGCAGTTAGGTAAAATAACTAATGAAGGAAGTTGAGAAAAATATTGAATTTCTAATTTTTCTATTTCCTCAAATTCTTACTTGAATAAGTGTTATAAGTCTCATATTAATATCAATGATTTCAATTTAATTAATTAAAAAAGAGGGTTATAATAATAACAATTTTTTTTTTCCTATGTTCGATATCTACGTTAGAATCCGACTAAGACGAAAATAATTATATCTGCTAGCAAAAAATTAGAAATCGGTAATGAATGTGGAAAAAATTAAATTTGTAACAAAAAATTTCCTTGTGTTAATGAATGTGGAAAAATCATAATTACAAATTCTTACAATTGTTCAACTTAATTATTCTTCCGTCATACTTAGTGCTCCATTAATGTTTTACTTGACAAAAATGTTTATATTCGTATATGACTTTTCTATTATATTAATTAATATTAATAGTAGTAGTAGAATTTAGAAATAGTTGACAAATTAGCTTGATTAAAAAGGGTGTGTTCGATAGGAAGGAAAATGTTTTTTCAATTAAATAAGTGGATTCTTACTCTCTTTTTTTGCGTTTGATATGTAAGTAAAAAAAATATTACTCTAAATGCATTTGTATATAATATAGACGAATAATAGGGGATGTAGGAGTGAATAGAGGTGAGGAATGGTGGGGATGGGGCTACAACGACGGAGGTGAAGATGAGGTGCGTTGAAGGGTGAAACGGACATGAACAATCAATATGGAAAGCTAATTATGAAACTTGTTTTCACTATGTCCATTAGAAAAGTCATGATCTGCATTTTTAAGAAACGTATTTTTCTAGGAATTTTTTTTTTCCAAAAAACTTTGATCAATTAAACATGAAAAAATTAGAAATATTTTTCTTGAGAGGTTTTTGTTGGTTTTCATGTTCAATTCAATTAGACCATTTCACTTGCACAACTAGTGTCCATTGCAGTATACTGTGCTTGAGTAATGCTCACTACTAGACTAGATCTTTGTTTCTTAAGGACATGACACTATTAATATACTATCTAATATAACGTAAGTATTTTATTATTATAAACAATATATTGTGAATGTATTTGATATACATTGTATAGTGTAAGTATTCAATTATTCAAGTTTCAACTTTCACAAATCAAATTTCAACTTTCTACTTTAAAGTTATAATTATTTTAAAATTAAATATGTAAGAATACATTATATTTATAATTGACTCAAACTTTCAAATTAATAAACGTTGATTAAAAAAAAGGGAAATTACATGGTTAAGCAAACATATAGTCGTTAATTAGTCATCATAGCTATAGTTTTAGTTAATTACCACTCGCGACCAACATTTAGTGATAATTACGTGGGCTGGAGTTTTGAGTATGTATAATTCGGAATTTGTGTAACTTTTGTATACTGTAATTTTGTATGATATAATAATTTGTATAACTGTTTTAAAGTTAAGATGTTTGTGCTTGTATAAATTCGTTATTTCGAGTTTATACAAAAATAACTCAATTATACAAACGTACACGCGAATTATACAAAACAATGCAACTTAAACTGTAGCTACAACCTGTAAATACGCGAACTATAGCTATAGAGCATAGTTAAGTTTATTATAGTGACTATTTGTGAAAATTCCTCTAAAAAACGACTCAGCCCGTTATGTTTATTGGGCCAAATCCCGGCCCAATTGGCCCAAAAATTTGGGCTGATGGGTTGTGAACTGGGCCGGACAGAGATTTTTTGCTGTTGAGTCCAGATCGGACCAGCCCAGCCCAGTATTGGAGACCGTGGAATAATGGGCCAGACTGACCCAGCCCAGCCCACTTACAAGTTTAATGCCAAGTGTCCCTTTTGTATGGTTGCCATGTGCCTTATGTCATGAATGCTTCTGTTTTATTGCAAAGCTTTAGCAAGTTATTACGAGCCTTTTCAGAAATTATAATGAATTCAGAATTTAATATATTCGTAATAATATGTTTAATTTTTACTTATCAACATTAAATATGTTGAAGTTGTTATTCCTTTCGTTTCTATTTATATGTCATCAATTTAGATTTTACGTTTCTTAACAAATTAGATAGGTTTACCATTGTATTCTTATTTAGAATTCTCTTGATGTCAAATTTTCAATAAATGAACATGAATTAATTTACTTTGATTAATTGATTTGACCTTAAAAATATGAATCAATTACTTAATTTTCGGCAAATATATACTTTCAGTGAAATAAAAAGAATAGTGTCATTTATATATTAATTTAATAAAATAATAAATATTTTTAGTAACGAGGACATATAAATCGAAGGGAGTAAAAATGAAAAGACTATTTTAGACCAATCTTCCCACATAAGGAACTAAAAGTTTGTCCTTTTCTCTCTTTTCTTCAACCTTTCCACTCCCTTGGGCAAAAAGTAAGGTAAACACGCAGCATTAATGTCAGAAATAAGAAAAGAATATGGAAAGCCAAAATGCTTCTTCACCATTTTCATTTTCAAATTTTAACCCTATCACTCCTCCTTCTCCAATGAAGTTCGGATTTTCATCTACTGATTCCAGCTCTTCGTCGCCGGTTTCCGGCGATACAGTTCCTGGACTATCGGCTACAGTTCCTTCGTGGTTGTTCGGAACTAGTTTCGTTTCAACTGATAACTCTACTTGTAAGTTGTACTGTGTCTTCCTATAACTGTCACACTTTTCAGTTTTTATTCAGCGCCTTCGTCAATAGTATGTTCGGTATCTGAAAAACCTTGCGATTCTACTACTACTAAGTACTAACTCATATTTTTGCTTATGCAGTTACTTGGTTTTCGAACGCGAGCTCATCAACTGTGATTTCTTCATCTTTAGGACCGACTACTACAAACAATTGTTTTTCGGATTCACTATCATCAGTCACTTCACCGTCTTCGGTTTCGGAAATTACTACTACGGTATCAGCCACTTCAACGTCTTCTCTCTCTGGAAAAGCATCTGTATCAACTTCTTCACCACCAGAATCAACCGTCTCAGCACCGGGATTTGGTAATTTTTTCTCCATTTTTTTTTATGTTCAATGTTTAAGCTATGTGCCTCGTATAGCTATGATCGTGTAAATGAAAGTTTGCTCCATGATTGGTTTATTATGACTGACATTATCTGTTAGGAAGTGAAATTCAATTCACGGTATTTCTTTTGATTTCAATAGCAGTCTATGTCCCCCGGTGGTGGTTTCTAATTCTGTTGCTTCATTCTAGCGTTGCTGTTCAGTTTTCTAATTGCTCAGTATGGATTTCACTTTATGGAAATGTATTTGGGGTGAAATTGAGTACAAGTTTCTCTTCCAATTATTTCAGTAGTTTTGCTTTGTTTGCTGGAATGTTTAGATTCTTTTGTTACTGTCATGCTCGGAATAAGAGGGAGCCAGTGAGCCACTGTCCAATGATCTACAGTTCCTGTTTGATGAGTAACAGATTACTGAGGTAGAGAAAGGTACAAAATGAAAATAGGAAAGTAATGTAAAAGAATGTGACTAATTATGTTGTTCATCTCGCTCCCTGTAACATCACGGTCGTTAAAAGAGGCTGTAGCCTTACCTGCCATTTTGTCGTCCTCTGATTACTGCAGCTGTGGCCCCATGCATCATTGCTATGTTGAAATGGAGCTGTTAGCGAAACTGCCATGGCTATAAAGTAGATTTGGTCGAAATAGTTAGTTAGCTTGTAGGTCAGAAAGAATGAGCTGTAAAATGTTGCTTTGAGATGGCCTCATTGCCTGGGAAAATGGGAGAAAAAATTGCAACGAGATCCCAGCAATATTAAGGGTTATTCTTCAATGCCTAAATTAGACTTGGCATTAGTAGGGATGAATTTGAGAGAGTAATTGGAGGAGATGGTAAGAAGAGTTCCTTTTAAAAGAGTGTGTTCTCGAGTTATGAGTCTTTGCTTCTGTCTGTACTATTTGTTATTCGTAAATTGTACCTGTTGCCCAAAGCTATGTTTTGCCATCTTATCGATAGTTGGTAGCTTTTATCAATGAACTACTATCTTATTAAAAAAAGAAGTTATTCATGACCTACTATCCATCTTTGGGTAGGACTTGTATATGAGATAGCTCACTCTATCCATTATACTATCAGATGTTCTCCTAACTTCATAAGCTTGGATTTGTTCATGGTAGAATGTTAAGCAAGTCAATGTGGTGCTCAGTTTTTTTACGACGTGTGACATGTGTTGGCCGCAAAATAAGGGGGATACATTGCTTCCTTTTTGGCGATACATTCTCTCCTCATATAAACATTGAGCACCTGCTTCTTTGTTTCTCTGGGAGAGTTTTTTGTCTTGTGCATGCAACTTCCAGCTTCCTCCTTCTGTGTTTTCTGCTTACCTTCATTCCATTTGATTTTACACTTTCCCTTTTCTCATCTGCCTATATCTATCAGCTAAAGGTAAGGTTTAAGCTTCTTTGTTCAATTCTGCAGTTCTCTTCATTTTACTCATTTCTTTGGCTGCTTTATGTGTTTGTGATTGTTCCATCATCTGGTTTGCGCCTCTGTTTCCTGGCTTCTGACAAGTTTGCTTCTTCATCTTTTCCTTTGCTTGACTTTGTGTATTCTCAGATGGTTGCAAGATGACATGATTTTTTTCAGGTAGAATATTATCTTCGAACTCCATACCAGACTCAGAATCTAAAAGCATCTGCCCCATGCAGTAGATACTGACTTCTCCCCCTGTTTGGACTACTCTCGTTCAATTTGGTTAACCATAGATTAGGACATGACAGTTCTTGTAGGTATTCTTTGGAATTTGACTTCTGAAGAAATTAGAGGTATATTTTCCATCTTGGGCAAGTATACCCCAAAGCAATGATAGGGCTAACAGAGTTTGTGAAGAGTGAAGACGATATGTAGTTTGCCTCAATTGCATTAGCTTAGTCTCAGTTTTTCTTTTCATCTGCTAGCCATTGAGCTATTTGAGCAATGTCATGAGTTTTCTTTTCCATAGAGTTTTCTGTGGGATCATAGGCAGCAAGTATGTGAATTATCTTGGTTGGTTATCACATCTCATAAAAATATCCTCAAGTGCCATTTCAATTCACAGCTTGTGAGGAAATTTTTTGTTTTATCCATTACCTGTGGAGTTGCCTACCTACCTCTATGAGCTGGCAGGAGTGAATCTTGAGCCCTAGCTCACCTCAGCCCTTAGGAACATGATCAAGTTCTAGCTGATGGGTTGCCAAGAGTAGAGCAGATAACATCAATCATGGTTTGCTCTGATAGAGTGCATTTCTTTGCTGGTGTTTTAAGTCAACTAAGTGAAATTATTACTTTCCAACCTTTCATGTTGTTGACCTATTTTGTTTTTTTGCAGTAACTGTCCCTGCTAGTTGTTCACCCGAGCAGGATGAGGTTGCTGCAATTTTGGCAAGACAATGTGAGAAGCTTCTGTCTCGCCAAGCTGCTAGGCAAGCTCAAGGCAGAGGGCAAAATGAAAAGCATGTTTCAGTTGCTGAGCCTTGTGCCTATGGAGCAACGGTATTTGAAACTACAAGCTCAAGCAAGCCTGTCGGTGATGCTGCTCATATACCTGCTGCTACTGCTGAACAGAAATATGGGGAGTCCAAGCCGTGCAGTGTTCCCATTACTGGTGCCCCTTCAACCTCCACTCCTTCAGTCCCGATGGACTCAAAGTCAGGCAGCTCATTGCTTCCAAGCTCGCAGCCTGTTGAGGAGGAGCAACCTTACCTTCCACCTGTCGATCTTCTGGACTCAACAATTGAAATGTGGGAACGGGTTGTCGTGAATAACAAGACGGATCAAGAGGTCACTGAAGAGGGGCTTCGTCACTTCTATGAGGTCAGTTTCTCTCTCTTTTCTTTTCTTAATGAAGTTAGCCTCTCCTTTCACCTTTGTTTCTTTTCTCTTCTGTTTCCTTTCTTGACCTCTTTTTCTCCCTTTTGTATAGGGCATCAACTACTTTTGTCTTCTGTCAGAACGCCTTCTATTAGTCACTGACAAATATGATGAGGAGGCAAAAGTGAGGGATGACATGGAAAAGATGACCTCTTCTTTGAAAGATAAGTTGGCTAAAGTCAGTTGGAAGCTCGAGGACTCTAAGAAGGAGAAGGAAAGTCTTGAGCACGAGTTGGCTGAGGCTGCAAACAAGATAACTGCTCTAACTGGTGAGAAGGACTCCATTTTGCTGGTCCAGACGATCCTTCACCAAACTATCTCCGAGCTGAGAAGGGAATTGGAGGAGGCTGGTCCTGCTGCTATCCAGAAATACAAGGCTTCCTCCTTGCACAGACAGGAACTCATGGAGTATGCTGCTCCTTACATGGGAAATGGGGTGAAGCTGGCCATAGAGAAGATCAAGGCTAAAGATCCCACATTTGAACCCGAGACTTACGGCCTTGATATGTACATTCTCCCTCCTGAAGCTGATGACAAGTAAGCTTGAGATATGGCTGAAGGAGCAAGTTTATGAGATTTTGGTCATAAATGTGTTGTTGACGCAAGTGCTGAAGAACAAAAAGATCCCCGGAGCTTTGCATGAAGCTCTTTCTTTTTTACCTATGCTTATGCGAATGCAACTTTTCTGGCTACTCTTTTATCTCTGAACTAGTGTGTTTGGCTGCTCCATGGAACTTTTTGGTGGTGTTAATAGAGTATGTATGAATGTTCTAAGTGCTAACATCAAAACTCTGCAGTATATATATATATATATATATATATATATATATATATAAGGTGTTACGAACTCGTTACTTTTATCTGTGCAGTGTGCCTTGAAAGTTTTTAAGAGGCGAACCAGAAAAAGAGGCCCATTAAGCTGTGGATACTCTCTAGGCAACCAATTTTTGTGCTCGAGTTTGACTCTGCTGTTAATTTTGGTGATAATTTTTCAATACCTCATAATTACATTTCAAATAATCAGCTTAGATAGTAGTATTATTTAGTACCTTCCAACTTCGTTAAGAAACATGCTATTGAATTATTTTGAATGGACAAGGCAACATTTTGATCAAGATGGCCATTAAGAGATACGAGAGAATTCAAATTCGTCATGATGTAAGTAATAGTTTTCCCCATTAAACCTCTACTCTTTTATAATGCCTGTTTGAAGCATTTATAACCTGTATCGTGTCCTTCAATTAAAAGTTTATGCAACATGAAGAATTTACTAAAGATTGTATGCACCAACTCTAGTCCAAACAGTGACATCAAAATATGCCACCATACTGAGTTGCTGATGAAGATACAAGAATAATTCAATTCTGAACTCATAACGAGCAGTGGACAAATCATAGGTCATAAGATATCGATCACCCTAAATGGTGTACACAAAAAAGGAAGAACTAGCTGTTCGGAAGCATCATACAGCATGCAAAGAAAAATTATTCCCGTTACGGCTATAATTGCAACATGATCCCATTCACTAGAAGACGTTGGAACACAGGTAGCACAAGAAACATTCAACTCATAACTAGAAAACTTTTCTATAAACTTCATTGTATAGACAAACAAACAAGAAAATAAAGCTACAATGTCAGTTTTTCCTTCAACGAAGAAAGCTGTTGCCCAACAAAAATTTTCCCAACTCAGCAATGAGATATCTGAATGTCTCTAGCCCTCTCTGCGGACAAAGTAGAGCTTACCCATGACGTGAAGGATCGCAACAAAGGCTATGAAGCCAATACTCATCACAAGCACAACATTGGGGGATATCTTGAGTCCGGGGGAATCATCAGTGTAGAATTGAAGCATGGTACCACCTGCCCCTCCTGCAGCTCCACCTGCTCCTCCGGTCTTCCTTCGACGTAGGTTAGCAGCTGCTGCTGCTGCAGTCCCCCTTTGTGGTCCACCTCCACCCAAAGCCATTTCTAGTCACTGTTTCAATGTATTAAATAGAAAATCTTTAGTGGGAGGAATCACAGAAATCTTTTGCAAGTCATCAAACATAGTGAACATTTTAAAGACAATAAACAACATACAATCAAATAATAGCCGAATTGATCAACTAAAGGGAACATTGTAACTATTGCATCTACGCATTTCAACAATACATAACAGTATGGCGTTGATATATCTTGTCCTATATTTATGCATCACAAACTCTAAACTCTCAGAAAGGTACATCAACTACCAGTCAAAAATTGCAATCAACTCAACCATCAAAGTCAAATTACGCCACACAATTGGAACAAAATGGGATATTATTTAAGACATTAGTCAGACAACATTAAACAAATTGTGAAATGGTAGAATTTTGAATTATTCACTTGCTACAGATCTTTAGGAATTTCAAACTATAGAATAACATACCTATGTAATTCCACAAGTGCAAGGTGGTACTACTAATATTTACTATTCAACATACAAAGAAAAGGAACATGTACCAAAGACATGATAGGGCCAGGGTAAAAGCCGATACATAAATGCTCAGGAGAATCAGACTGTTTGAAGAGAAACAAGGAGACTCGAACATTCATTTTATTTTATTTTCATTTTTTAGCCCGCCCTAAAGTGGTTCATTTCTTTTTCATGTCCTTCCAGGTCAAACCGCACCACTACTACTCATTTCACTAGTTGAAACCTCTTCACAAAATTGTATGCGAGTCACTCTAAGTGAAAAGAGATCGTGAATCCTGAATACGTCCACACTTGTTCAAACCACCTTCACCAAGCCATCAAAGCAAATAACAAGTTTTCGCTAATATCAAACTAAACCATACAATTGCAACATGAGGGTGCCTGCCCCATCCACCTATTTTTCCAAAACACTAAGCTTACGAACATCCATTTAGTATAAGTTTATTTGAATATATTTTCAAGACAAGAAAGAAGTACATATAAAAAAAATGATGTATTGTTTATTCATCATTCTCGCCCCAGCTAACTGCTATACTGCACCTTCAGCCTAGAATTGCTAACTACCTTTATAAGCCTGGTACAACTCAACTAGAGTGCATCCAGTTTTAAGAGAAATTCTCATTGAGAGGGGAAACGACAGCTATATTAAAGCAAGTGCTTGATCTCAGGGGCAGATATAAAGGTGGCCAAGAGTGTTCAGCCGAACCCCTCGACAAAAAATAATACAGTATATATACAGTAAATTTTAGCCTTTTATGTATATATACAAAACTAAAGATTGATTTAGATTCTGTTCCAAGTTCAAATCATTGCATTTTTATTTTTCAAACCCCTTAATGAGAATCCTCGATCCGCCACTACACTAACTAGCTAATGAATCCCGAAGACTATCACAAAATGTTTGAATTTAAATTAAACTTAAATGTAGAATCATTGCACGCCACTACACTAACTAGCTAACGAATCCCGAAGACTATCACAAAATGTTTGAATTTAAATTAAACTTAAATGTAGAATCATTGCACGCCACTACACTAACTAGCTAACGAATCCCGAAGACTATCACAAAATGTTTGAATTTAAATTAAACTTAAATGTAGAATCATTGCACGCCACTACACTAACTAGCTAACGAATCCCGAAGACTATCACAAAATGTTTGAATTTAAATTAAACTTAAATGTAGAATCATTGCACGCCACTACACTAACTAGCTAACGAATCCCGAAGACTATCACAAAATGTTTGAATTTAAATTAAACTTAAATGTAGAATCATTGCACGCCACTACACTAACTAGCTAACGAATCCCGAAGACTATCACAAAATGTTTGAATTTAAATTAAACTTAAATGTAGAATCATTGCACGCCACTACACTAACTAGCTAACGAATCCCGAAGACTATCACAAAATGTTTGAATTTAAATTAAACTTAAATGTAGAATCATTGCACGCCACTACACTAACTAGCTAACGAATCCCGAAGACTATCACAAAATGTTTGAATTTAAATTAAACTTAAATGTAGAATCATTGCAC